>WNGS01168260.1:100729-131595 GCA_020271785.1 Procambarus virginalis | reverse complement strand
ATTTGGGATGCTGGTCATATAATCTACGTATGGGGACCCTTGACCTTCCGTTTTTAAAGATTAATTGGGCAATGTGCAAGCTGACCTTGTTGATAGTACACTTACATCTGGAAGTACTTTACAGAGCTGTACTGAAGTGGAAGTTCCTTCCTCCACCTGTGGTTTGGGAGACTTTGTACTTGAGTCCCCACACAGTGCTGTATGGTGTTGACTCCTACTGCACCTATTGCAAGTGCACAATTGAGTTGCACAGGTATCAAGGTTATGTGATCTTAGACACCTGTTGCATCTGTGCAACTCCTTGAGTCGTTTTTACACATATAGCACGATCAGGGTAAGTATTGCAGTTGTACATGTACTTCTTCACAAAACAGACATGGCCTCCAGACGGCACCTTTGGGAGTCACCGTTTTGGGTGACACATTAACTGTCGGTTTGGAGGGACCCATTGTGTATGTGCCCACGCTTTTTTGTTTCCACCTTGGGGTGGAGGTAGTTGTTTTAGATTTATTTGGAGTACTGTTTGTGCTCTGTTGTTTACTTTGGTGGTTAATGAAGGTTTAGGTGTTGATTTACCGTCTGTGTTGTCTCTTTGTCGTTCTATAACAGAGCGTATACCTTCTGTAATCTCCTTTACTGTCAGAGAAATTGTTATGTAAAGCACACAACTTATGCAATATTTCACTGGGTAATTTGTATCTCATAAGAAATTGAATTATACAATCCGATTCAAATAGATTTACTTTGAGGCTAAGTGCTTTGAGCAAGGAATCAAGCTCCAATCTAAAGGCTTGGCATGAATCAGCGGGTCCATCTGGAGATGGTATGTCCACCATTTTTGTTTGAAAAGTCTGATAGCTCGTTCTGGTTTAGCATAATTTTCCTTAAGGAGCTGTACTGCACTATTATAGCCGTCATCTGACAATGTTAAATTACAGACCACTTTTAACACTTCACCCTTTAACATATCTCGTAAGTATGTAAGTCTGATGGTTTTAGCTATATTGGCATTAGCATCTACTGAGTCAACAAATTTGTTCCAGAAATTATCCCAACTTTCGTCCTCTGTTCCAGAGAAAGTAGGTAGACTAATTGATGGTAGTTTGACTTCTGGTTGTGTCGGGTTTTGGGATGCTGTGGCTGTAATGTTTCTTGTTGCCTTGCAATGCATTATTTCATTAACAATGTGTTGTAACTTGCTTTGAATGGCATCTTCATAATCTGCATGTTTTGTACAGCAGCCTCTATTGTTGCTTCATCTATTGCAGTGTCAGTAACAACATCTTGATATTTCTTTCTTTAGCTTTTTACTTGTTCAAATTTTCTCTCGGCAACCTTATGATAGTCCAGTTCAACATGATTAACTGGAGTTTGTTTACATAAATCCTCCCATTTATTTATCTGTCTGGTTAAATTGCCTTTCATACCTGCGAGGGTCGTTTTCACTTTTCCAGCAGTAGACATGATGGCTGTCTGGGCTAGCCGTGCTGCATTTGTACTAGGGCCAAGTCTTGTTGGACTTGGACTGCTTCTAGGGCTTGAACTAGAAATGCTTATATACACATTATATAATCATACACACTCTAATGATTTGAGTGATACTGAGTGTCTATGGTAGTACCTTTAGGTTAGCTTCTCAATATTACCCTAGGTTGGTACTGTCACTAACAAAATCACTCAAAGGTGCAATGATTATAGTTAAATATACACATGATTATGGTAATAGTAAATATACAACACAACTCGTGTTGTCATAAGAAACTGCACAATAAAATATATATATACTAGCTAGGCTGTACAATAGGTTCAACTTTAAACAAGTATAAAATCCTTCCCTTATTCCAGGTTAGCACAATTAATTAAGTTAGACTTGGTTGCTGTACAACAACTGTCTAATGTCCTTCCCTTGTATAGGAGTTAACTGTAAATAATGGTAACATGCAGTAATTGTAATGGTGCAATATTAATGTTTATATGAAAACACTTATATATACTTTTATAAGTATTATTACCCTCTTATCAACCTCCTGTAATGAAAACACAATTGTTCTTTTGGTTCAGTCCTTGGAACAATATTAGTGCCTGCTGTAAGTTCTTTTCACTGTTAGCCGACAATGAGTAGGTTAGAATAGATTTTTTTAGCAGTGTATTGCTGCTGTAATTATTATATATGTAAATATTGCACTAATTAGTTCATGTTGATCCTAGATTTGATGAATCACTGATTTATCCTAGCTTAGTCTGTTCGTTGAGGACCATACTTATGTGGGAAATTCCTTGCAGTCATTTCTTTTTTTACTCTTTTTTTTGTTAACTTTAATATTGTATTCTTATCATATAAGTGGACTGTATATTTTGATTCAGCCTGCCAGAACTTTATCTGCAATTAGTTTGGAGTGACAGTTATAACTTATACCACTATGAGTGGATATGATAAACTAAAAAAAAAATTCCTCCTGCAAAATATAAATTATACCACATATGGTGGCCTAATCTACAGTATTATTAATAACAGTAAGTGTAAAGCCTTAGCTGAATGGTTGTTATGGCCTGACTAGGCTGGATATGTTTCCTCCAACTTCTGTTTAGGGTGTGGCTACATGTGGTCCAGGGCTTTGTAATGGCGTCTGGCACTGTAGCGTCGGTGACAAGAAACTTCACAATTTGTGTGGGCCAGCCTATCCTTTCAGTACCTCCAAATTACAATTTACCTGTCAAATGAAGTACTTTAGTAATGGCACATAAACATATACAGTACAGGTGTGACATGAATAAGGTGTGTGTGCTGTGCTGAGTAAACACTTTGTTGAGATTTAAACTCACAGTATAACTGCCAGACTTATCTAAAACAGTAATTGGCAAAAAAAAATGCAATAAATAATTGGTAAGACGGATACTCAGGTACTCCTGTGGTTGTAGAATTTGCTGTGACTAGGCAATAGGATAGTCTAGTCTATCATGCGTGTAGCATATCGGAAAAAAACGCAGAAGCCCATGTTTTGTGTTCCTGTGTTTACAAGTTCTGGTACATGACCAGCCGCTCCTCTCTGGAGTGGTGTTCTAATAATGTTGTCTTAAGGACAAAGCTTATTTAACTACAGCAAGGGTGTCTGTATTGTATTTCTGGTGTATTTATAATTATTTAGTCCTAGTGAATACTATTTTATTATGTTTAAACACTAGACATCTATTGATAATTACTTAATAACAACACTAGAATCTTGTTTAAAGGAATAATTAGAGTAAATAGAGGAATAATTATTGTGATTTTGTGATTTTTGCGATTACACTTCCATGCCGAGGAGATGACTAGGATCGAGTCAAACATAGTTGACGAAATGACCATTACATATGTCAAAAAGTGTTTTCTTGATCCAAGTATTTAGGGCCAAAGGAAGTTGATATGTTTTAGAGTGTCATCGCTGCAGCATGGTCGGATGACTAACAGATTCAATCAATAAGATTCGAGTTTGAGATTAGAATCGGACGCTGTCGGACGACAGGGGAGATGATGGACCCAGAGCAAGGTATGGGCCAGCTCTAACGGTTGTGTACAGTCAAACTTTTGTGGGTGTGTGAATAGATGAGCAATGACAGGCTAACCCTGGGGATGGTCTTATGTGATTCCTTGTGGAAGTTTAGGATGTTTGTGTGAGGTATGGACCAGTTTGGGTTTATACCTTGGACTAACCGGTCCAAAGTATAGACTGGCTAAATTGAACCAAACACCCATTTTTGTACAGCCCGGAAATCGAGCTTGGGATCCTCAATTACAAGTCGAGAACACAATCATAATGCTATCGATGCAAAAAGGTAATCGGGCCTGTCCGGGAGTTGAACCCAGGCCTCTCGCACCCGAAGCGAGAATCATACCGCTAGACTAACAGGCCTATATATATATATAAATATATCGGATCATGTATTTCTTCCGGAAAGGGTCAATGACGCTGCAAAAAGCATTTAAGCAAGGCCTAATTTCCTATTGTTTGGCAATGTTTGCCTCACCATACCTCCAAGGAGGGACAAATCACTTGCATTCTCGGTCTTTAGGGCGATAAATGAATAAATACCCAAGGGGGATATCCTAGTTCACCTGCCTCCTCGAGCTAAACACACCCTTCCCAGAAATGGTATGAACAACACATCGGAAATGTACAAAAACAGAGCACAAATCTAAAAAAATTGAAGAGGGAAATACCTCAAGTGCTACTCGAGTCCTCACCAGTGACGATAAAATTGCTGCTAGAAACTCTGCCAGAGCACGAGCCCAGCAAGGCAAGCACCCACCCAAAGCTCCATGAGACAACATTGTACTGCCACCCGCCGGGACCAGTATCAGTTTAGTACCTCTGTGAGAGCCTCTTTGAGTACCTCTATGATAGCCTCTTTGAGTACCTCTGTGAGAGACTCTTTGAGTACCTCTGTGAGAAACTCTTTGAGTACCTCTGTGAGAGACTCTTTGAGTACCTCTGTGAGAGCCTCTTTGAGTACCTCTGTGAGAGCCTCTTTGAGTACCTCTGTGAGAGCCTCTTTGAGTACCTTTGTGAGAGACTCTTTGAGTACCTCTGTGAGAGCCTCTTTGAGAATTTCTGTGAGAGACTCTGTGAGTACCTCTGTGAGAGCCTCTTTGAGTACCTCTGTGAGAGCTCTTTGAGTACCTCTGTGAGAGCCTCTTTGAGTACCACCTGTGAGAGCCTCTTTGAGTACCTCTGTGAGAGCCTCTTTGAGTACCTCTGTGAGAGCCTCCTTGAGTACCTCTGTGAGAGCCTCTTTGAGTACCTCTGCGAGAGCCTCTGTGAGTACCTCTGTGAGAGCCTTTGTAAGTGTCTGTGTGTATTTGTGAGAATCTGTGAATCTTTATGAATGTCATGAATGACTATGTGAGAACCTTTTTGTGAACTGATTTGAATTTTTTATGAGTGCCTTTGAGTGCTTCCTTGAGAATCTATATGAGTGTATTTCTGATTGTCTTTTGACTGCCACTGGGAGTGTCTCGGTAAGTGCCTTTGGAAATTCCTCAGTGAGCTTCTCTATAAGTGTCTCTGTGATACTCAGAGATTATTTATGTGACTATCTGTGAGTGGCTTTGCCATTAGCTATGTGAGTACTTATGTGATTGTCTATGTAAGTGTCTTTGTGAGTGTCTATATGTGTCTCTGAAGGTATATCTGTGAGTGTCTTTATGAGTGCTTGGATGAATAAATATCTTAGTATTTTTATTGATGCTTATGTGTCACCGAGATTTTTTGGTAATGCCTCGGTAATGGCCACACGCATATCATTGACTAAAATTTCTCTGAAAGTTTAGTCTGTGATAGTTCAGTCAAAAGGCCGAAATTGCTGACAAAAAAGTTATGTTGCTGACAGGAGACCATACTTGCTCACAGGAGAATATTCTTGATCACAGGAGGTTAGAACTGCTCTCAGGATGTTGCATTATGTTTGTAAAACGTTCTCACACGGGACTACATACTTTCTATCGTGTTGATAAACTTACTAACAAGGAGTTAGACTTGCTAACATGGAACTATTCTCACTAACTGAAAAATACGCTGGCTCAAAAGAGGAGCAATACTACTAACTGCAGGTTACACTTACTCACAAAAAACGCTAAACTTACTAACAAAGGGTTTATTAATACTAAAAAAGCGTTTACTAATACTAACAAAGAGTTTACTCCTATTAACAAAAAGTTTACTTCTACTAACTAAGACTTTACTCATACTAATAAAGAGTACTGGCCTAATAAAGAGTTTACACCTACTAACAAAGTTTACACTTACTAACAAGGCGTTTACACTTACTAACAAGGCGTTTACACTTGCAAATAAAGAGTTTACACTTAATTAACAAGAGTTTACACTTACTAACAGCGAGTTTACACTTACTAACGAAGAGTTTACACTTACTAACAGAGTTTGTACTTACTAACAAAGAGTTTATACTTACTAGCAAAGAGTTTGTACTTACTAACAAAGAGTTTACACTTACTAACAAAGTTTACACTTACTAACAATGTTTACACTTACTAATAAAGAGTTTACACTTACTAACAAAGAGTTTACACTTACTAACAAAGAGTTTACACTTACTAACAAAGAGTTTACATTTAATACCAAAGAGTTTACCTTACTAACAAAGAGTTTACATTTAGTAACAAAAAGTTTGCACTTACTAAAAAGAGTTTACACTTACTAACAAAGAGTTTACCTTACTAACAAAGAGTTTACACTTACGAACAAGGAGTTTACATATACGAACAAAGAGTTTACACTTACTGACAGAGTTTACACTTCCTAACAAAGAGTTTACCTTAATAACAAAGAGTTTACCTTAATAACAAAGAGTTTACACATACTAGCAAAGAGTTTTACACTTACTAATGAAAAGTTTACACTTACTAACAAAGAGTTTACACTTACTAACAAAGAGTTTACACTTACTAACAAAGAGTTTACACTTACTAACAAAGAGATTACACTTACTAACGAAGAGATTACACTTACTAATGAAGAGTTTACACTTACTAACGAAGAGTTTACACTTACTAGCAAATAGTTTACACTTACTAACAAAGAGTTTACACTTGCTAACAAAGAGTTTACACTTACTAACGAAGAGTTTACACTTACTAACAAAGAGTTTACACTTACTAACAAAGAGTTTACACTTGCTAACAAAGAGTTTACACTTACTAACGAAGAGTTTACACTTACTAACAAAGAGTTTACACCTACTAACAAAGAGTTTACACTTACTAACAAAGAGTTTACATTTAATACAAAAGAGTTTACCTTACTAACAAAGAGTTTACAATTAGTACAAAAAGTTTGCACTTACTAACAAAAAGTTTACACTTACTAACAAAGAGTTTACCTTACTAGCAAAGAGTTTACACTTACGAACAAAGAGTTTACATATACGAACAAAGAGTTTACACTTACTGACAGAGTTTACACTTCCTAACAAAGAGTTTACCTTAATAACAAAGAGTTTACACATACTAACAAAGAGTTTACACATACTAACAAAGAGTTTACACATACTAACAAAGAGTTTACACTTACTAATGAAAAGTTTACACTTACTAACAAAGAGTTTACACTTACTAACAAAGAGTTTACACTTACTAACAAAGAGTTTACACTTACTAACAAAGAGATTACACTTACTAATGAAGAGATTACACTTACTAACGAAGAGTTTACACTTACTAACGAAGAGTTTACACTTACTAGCAAATAGTTTACACTTACTAACGAAGAGTTTACACTTGCTAACAAAGAGTTTACCCTTACTAACGAAGAGTTTACACTTACTAACGAAGAGTTTACACTTACTAATGAAGAGTTTACACTTACTAACAAAGAGTTTACACTTACTAACAAAGAGTTTATACTTACTAACAAAGAGTTTACACTTACTAACGAAGAGTTTACACTTACTAACGAAGTGTTTACACTTACTAACAAAGAGTTTACACTTACTAACAAAGAGTTTACACTTGCACACAGGCGTTACAGTAGCTACCAAGAGGCTTCACCAGCAAGCGGGAGGAACTATACTTGCTCACAGGAATGAATGGATGCATGGAAAATAGAAACAACAAAGAAGAAAATAAATTTACAATCTACTGAACAAGTCACTAAAGAAATTATAACAAAAAACTACCAGTTATGGAGAGAATGAAAGTAAATAACAATTTTCACCTGAGTCAGACACCCACACACCACACACACACACACCCACACACACACACCACACACACACACACACACACACACACACACACCACACACACACAGTGGTCCNCACAGTGACGTACCTCGTTATGAATTGGGCCAAGGAAAATGTGTTACCTCGGCAAGATAAAATCAGTGCCATTCTGGACTATCCAGTGCTCCGGTCTAAAACGGACATTCAACGATTTATCGGTATGTGTGCGTACTACCGACGCTTTTGTCAGAACTTTTCCAGTGTTGCCACTCCTCTCACAGACTTGTTGCGGAAGGCCGTTAAATTTAAGTGGTCATCGGACTGTGCAGAGGCATTAAAAATTTGAAATTGATCTTAGCTTCCGCTCCAGTGCTTGCTAGTCCAAGGTTCGACAGTCCGTTTAACACTTTCGTGTTCCCAGTGAATAGGCCCAAAATATCCCCTAAGTGGTCCCGACGGGTGGGCCTACGGCGCGTCAGCAAAAAAAAGTTTATAATCTTTTCAGGGTGGCGAGCTTAATTTTCGCGGTATGTATTAAAATTTGGTATCATTGTGTTCGCGAGAGAATGCTCTAGAGTAATATATACATAAATTGTCACAAAATGCAACATGAGAACCACACTGAATAAGAAAATGCGGCGTTCGTTAGCCGTGAGCGTCAAACCGGGCATGAATGTTTACGATGTTTCTGTTTGCCAACCCCCTAATTTTTATTCGTGTTTTTTTTTGGTATCATTGTGACCGCAATAAAATTCCCTTCACGGACATATGCATATAAATGTAGAATCATGTTCGCGGCCCACCAGCAAGAGTGTGGAAAGTGGCTGAAGTATTACCTCTACCTGACGGCAGATCGGCGAAACACCTTTTGAAAAGTCTTATTCTTTTCACTGTCCTGACGTCAATTTTCGATGTACGTACTTAATTTTTATACCAATATGTTCGCAATAGAATGTTCTAGAAGAACATATGTATAAAATGTCACACAAGGATGCGTGTGACCGGCAACAAATAAAAAACTTCGTTGATTACACTGGTCATGTCAACATTTTACAATAGTTTTACCACGAAGATACAAGCTAACTCCGTTTTCAATAATAGGCTATGTGACTATTAGAAAAAAACGAAAATTTAATGGTAAACATGCTTAAATTATCCCCAAGTCGATCGGATAAGAATTGGATTTTATAGAAATATTTCTTTTCCAATGCCGCTTGAGGTGCATTCAAGAGATAAATATATGTCCTGCTCAAGTGATATATGGGTGCTAAATTGTGCGCAATTTAAAGGCGCTCATTTTAAAACCACTACCAGATTGATCTGATAAAATTTAAATTTTTAACAAATATTTTAATGAGTGACGCAGTGCGCGTCGTCGGCGAGGCAACGGGATCAAAATGAGTGACGTGAGCGTCGTCTGTGGCACGCGAAAGTGTTAAAATTCAGGTTGACGCGTCTGACTCGGGTGCTGGTGCAGTGTTGTTGCAAACTGGTGATGATAAAGTGGAACACCCAGTATATTATTACTCTGTGAAATTTGACAAGGCGCAACGCAATTATTCAGTGATAGAAAAAGAGGCGTTGGCGCTAGTGTTAACATGTAAAAAGTTCGAAGTTTATCTCACAGGTAATGTAGTGGAAGTGTACACGGACCATAACCCACTAGGTTTCATGAATCAGATGAAGCAGAAGAATAAACGCATCCTCAGGTGGGCATTGTACCTACAGGACTTTAACCCTTCAATTGCGCATCACATCATATGATGCTTTGACCGACTTGCAGAAAATTGCGCATCGTATCATATGATGCGTTGGAGTACTACGCAAGATTTAAACGGCCCGCGGATACACGGGGTTCACCAAACCTTCATCAGGGCTCTTGTAAACAGACGCCATTTTTTTTAAAAATCGTGGGCCAAACTCCCGGGTGTTAGGGGGCCTCAGTATCGAGTAAGCTACCAAGCCTGACGCACGCAGCATGAGCTCACAGCACTGCTGTTCAGCTTGTGACCACAGCATTGCCTAAAAATGCCATAATATACTTGTTCATGCTATTATGTAGCGATAATATTATTACAGAAAACCCCTGACTGTGATAAAACTGACCATGGGTCTGATAATAAGAGGATTGTGATGATATTTAGCGCTGTGCTCTATGGAGGGAGGAGTAATGCTGTGGGAGGGAGGGTGGTGGCGTTGTTATCTGACTGTGTGTGGCCACCTTTTATTGACTGCACTCACCATACCAGCTCAGTGGTTCGTTATGGTGAAAACAAATGTAGATACTTATATATAACGTGTGTATAGAGAGTATAAACAGCAAGAGTAGGAGGTTGGGAGCCGCCATTTTGGTGAGAGGAGCGTCGTCTGCAGGAATTATCGTGTTGTTTACTGGTGACCCCGATGGTCTTTGGGCACCATACCAGTTTACTTGTACAAGTTTGGTGAATAAAACCGGTAGATATTTATATATAATGTGTGTATATAGCGTAATAACACCACAAACAGTGTTGTTGGAGGAGAAATATTAGTGCGTCTGGCCTTGAGGGCGGCAGCCATCAGCTGACTGTGAGATCCATCAGTGGCAGTGGCAGCCAGTGGCGGGCTGCCACTGCCTGCCACTGCCACTCAACATACCAACTTAGTGGTTCGTTATGGTGAACACGAATGTAGATACTTATATATAGCGTCTGTATATAGTGAATAAAAGCAAAAACAGTATTGTGGGAGGAGAATGTGGGCGAGTCAGATGACTTGAGGGAGGGCGTGAGTGGCTGGCTGGTACACGGCGGTCACTCCTCGTTACTTTTTGAGTCATAATAGCAACTTAGTGGTTCGTTATGGTGAACAAAACATGCAGATACTTATATATAACCTGTGTATTTAGTGTAACAACCGACAAAGTATTTGTTCACTGTTTGATGAACATAATTGAATCAACAATAAGCACACCATATTTTTGAGTACAGCGATGATTCACCCATTTCATTATATAAATATATCACACTACACACTATTGAATAATATTACAGCAAAAATACTACGAAAAATCAATCAGAGACATTGAAATAATTAGGCAATTATCTCTTTGTGGCAACTCCGGCCTGACAGCTGGCGATCAACAGACCGCCTGGGACGCATGCTGAGTGAGCACCTGTTTTGTGCCAGAATTCCCTGCCCTATAGCGGCCAATATATTCAACTTACGATTTTTTTATTCTTTTTCCCGTGATCAGTGAACACAAATTAACAGGTTAGGAAGAAAAAATATTTTTTTTTTTGTATGCGCCTGTGGGTGTCAAATGGTATATAGCTATGCGCCATTTAAGGGTTAATCTCTCTATTATCCACCTACCGGGCCGGCTCAACGTGATAGCCGATGCTCTGTCCCGAATGCCTGAGTAACATTCATCTGAGCCACAGGAAGCCATATATCAACTGCCATGCTTTAGTTTTTTTTTTGTAGGTTCTCCTGTGACATTAAATATTCCATGTCCAATTTATTTACTTCCCTGTTTTTTTTTTGTGTATGTGTTTTTTCTTTCAGAGTATTCCTTTGTACTTTTCTAGCAGAGAAATTGATGTTTTGATTGATTTTCTTTTATGTCATGGATTTTCCTTTTTATTTTCTGTATACTCTTACAAAAAATATGAATACTATTCTAGTAGTCACATTTTTTTTTCTCTGAAGGGGGGAGGAGTGTCACGACCCTGGGTTCTTTAGATGGAAACCAGAGATCAAATTGGAACTAAATAAACTTCAATATGGCATAGGACGCATCGAGAGCTGAAGTTGTTTGTAATCTTCCCTGCCAGACTTAAGACAATTCTTGTTGCTAACAAAGCATTCAGACTCTTGAGCTTGTTGTGGATTAAGTAACATTGTTATAAGATTAACTATCCGTAGAACGAGTAAAGTAACTATGTTGCATAGGGGGAAAGTTTTTAATGTGTTTAGCTGCGCGATCAATTAGGCTCCTCCCGGCACCACCACAATGCGGGAGCCTTGAGCTGGGGGCTGGGGGCGGCCTTCTCTGGTGGCTGGCTGTGGTGAAAGGAACTGCCTCTCCTTCCTCTTCGATTCTTAATTTCTGTGTTTTCCCAGCTAAGTACTGTGCTCATTATTGTTTATTACTGGCATACCCATGTTCTATGTGTAGAGTAGTATACTTGGGGTGTAGTAGGTGTTTTTAAGTGATTATCTTACTAGTTATTCTAAAGGGGGTCCCATTTGGAACCACGTGGTCCCCCTACCCTAAGCTGACTCTAACTTCAAGTGATTCAACAGTAGAGCTTTACCCTAGCTTGTATTCAGTGTGAAACCTTGTATCCTGCTTATGTGGACCAAGGCTTTTAACGTAAGATAGTGTGGTAAAGTTATTATTATATTTGTTATTGGTGTGATTGTGTATGGGGGGTTTGTTAAGGGTTTAATAAATAAGTAAGCTAGAACAGAGTATCCTTTCTTCCTGTGTGGGAGTGCACGATCATCCTCTAGGTTAACAGGGTTTAGTAGCAAGTTATTATTACTGTGGATATTTTACTTTGGGGGCCTGGCCTTTTAGTTCTCCCATTTTTGATAGCTCTGAATTCTACTTACCCTTACCCCTTAATAGTCCAGTTCCCCCATAGCAAGCCCACTATTATTTATAACATGTGACATGAATAAGGTGTGTGTATAATGCTGAGTAAACATTTACTTTGTTTGAGCTTTAAACTCTCTCATAACTGGCAAGTTTTTTTTAGATTTAGATTTAAAAGGCCTCATAAAATTAAATCAAATAACTAGTCGGTTACTCAGGTACTCCTGTGGTTGAAGAATTTGCTGTGACCAGGCTATAGGATAGTGCAGTCTATCGTGCGTGTTGTATATCGCAAAAACTGCAGGAGCTCATGTTTCGTGTGTCTTTGTTTACCAGTTCTGGTGCATGACCGCCGCTCATCTCTGGGGGTGGCGTACCAATAATGTTTGCTGGTTCTATTTATGTCTTAAGGAATAGGAGTCAAGCTATATTCCTGGTGTATTTATTTATATTCAGTCCAAGTGAATATTATTTGATTAAGTTTATTAAGTTTAAACGCAAGACTGAAGTTTTAAAAGAAATGAGAGTTACACACAGAAATCACATTAGAGTGATGCATCAATGAACAAATCCACAAGAGCCGTGATGAAGATTCATGAGAGTTAATGAGAGTTAATAATAGTGTTGTGTGATGATATCTCAAAATCCCATTCTCTGATTTTTAATGGGTAACTCTAGTATGTTAAGTGTGTGTGTGTGTCAGATTTCCGCCATAATTCCTGGAGGGGGGGGGGGATGTAATACAGGTGGAAGTCTCAGTAGGGACTGCGATGACTTTATTCCTCGCCCTCAGAATTATAGTGTTGCTCTAATTTGAGCTTGCTCTGTCATGCAGCAGTCCTTTCTGGACGGATGTTCTGTACTAGCGTTTTGGGTGCCAAAAGTCGTTGAACATCTTCATTTCCTGCCAGTTCTTAAGGACCTTATTTCACAAATGTTTTGAAAGTAGTATTGCCTCGGCATTTTACTTTCACTATTCTCAAGATGCCCTGATGGACTGGATGAACAGAGACTATTTGGCCTATAGGCCACTCTGAGCGTGGTCCATCGATGTCCCCCAGAACTATATCACAAGGGTTCAAGTTAATTCTGTTGTTGGGGGTTGTTTACCTCGTAATGATACTCCCTCAGAGCAGTAAGGTATTCTCGAGTCCATATGACATTCCACTGACTTATCACTTCTGAAAGCTGTTTGAAATGTTCTACCAAATCACTCTCTTGGACACATGAAGGATCTTCTGGTTCCTCGTCCGTAAGGGACACTAGAGTTCTTAGAGGTCCCATATACATCACATGAGCTGGACTTGATGGTTCACGTTGCAAAACTTCATCAGAGAGGTAGGTAAGTGGTCAGTTGTTCCCTGGAAAAACAAACCGAAGCTGTCTCTATTTTTCACTTGTTACAACTTGTAATATAGTTGTTACATCTTAGATTAACGTGTTTATGACGTATTAGAACGTTGTTACAACTTGCTATATTGGTTGTTATAACTGGTTAAGTTTTAAAACTTGTTCGAACGGTGTACAAACGTCGTAGTTTCGGTGTGTGTTTGGAGGGTTAACTCTAGCTTCTATTTATATGACAACGGTTTGGAGCTCCTGCAAGTCAATCTTTTGGCGGTTAGGGTTTTCCGAAGAGAACGTTTCACTGTACCAATCATGCTTTCATAGAATCTTCTGTGCCATGGTGCTCTGGGAGGTATGAATTTCTAGTGGCACTGCTGTTGATTTAGGGTAGTGCGCATCTTTGGGTGGTTCCAGATTTTCCTCAGATATGCTTCTACTGACATTAAGTTGGACCCATTGTCTGAAATCATTAACTTAGGACAGGATCTACATGAAGCAAACATGTGGAAAGCCTGTAAGAATGCCTCAGCACTCATATAGCATAAAATTTAATTAGTTGTTTTTCATTTACTGTGTTCCGAGGGAACTTGACAGACTCTAGAATACTTAAATTTTTCACGAGCCCCTACCATTTTTCTTGTAAGGCAGGTGGTAAAAGATAATCACAGCCTATCTTCTGTTGCTAAAATTCTTGCATTATTAACTTTTCATTTATTAATATTGGACTTAATAGTCCCCATGGGTCGAAGGGTTTGCTGACTTGGGATAGTAATTTTCTCTTTGTTAGGTTGGTGGTATCTGGCTCCATCGAATAGATTGTCATCTGACCTGGAGTCGTATCCTATTCGATGCCTAGTACCTTTGTCTTCTGGGGTACCTTGTAGTCGGGAAACTCTGTTTTGACCAGTTGATATAATTTGGCATTGTTGGGGACCCACGACCGGAGAGGCATATTTGCTCCCAATAATTCTTGATTGGCCTTGTCATATATGTACAGCAGTTTACTTTCACTGCTGGTTGTTCCTTGGAAATTGTGCACATACAAGTTGTTGCAAATTATAGTTTTACTTGGGCTATTAGACTTCTTCAAGTGCATGACCAAGGTAGCTTGAAGCAGAAACGGAGAAGTAGCCCCAAACAAAACTGATGCGAACCTGTAAGGGATTATTTCATTGTTTGGATCATTAGGATCCTTGATCCATAGGAACTTTGTGTAGTTACAGTCGTCTTCTTGGAGACTTACTCTAAGGAAGGCCTTACTGATGTCAGTCGCATATGCATAAGTCCCGATGCAGAACTTTAATTGCACGTCTTATAGCTTTTGTGTCAGGCTAGGGCCAGTTTGAAGGCATTCAATGAATTCAACCTCCATAAATTTGTTATCGAGTGGTTGCTTGATTATATCATGGTACAATTTCAAGTTCTCAGGATGTCTTTGTAAGGGCATCACTTGTGACCTTAATTGGTTTTGTGAAATGAAATGATTGATGGGTAGCTGAGGATGATGCAGCTTCCATGGTAACCTGACCCAGTATTGATTATCTCTGTAGACAACTGAGTCCAGATATTATTTGTAAGTCCAGTCGCCATCCGGACTAGGTTGTTCAGGGACAATGCTGAGAGTTGCCAAATTCCATAATTTATGTACAAGGTGATCAAGCTCATCCTTGGATATGTCTCTGAATTGTAGTTGTGACTGTTCTCCTAGTCATGCAATTATCACTGGTTTGGCTTGTTGGTAGATTACAGGTATAGGTTGCTTAAGCTGTAATACTGGACCTGTTAACAAATAGCCTCCTGCAGACGTTAACAGGTTCATTCCCTTTTTTCATCCTTTCCTTTGAGAAACTTATGGTAGATATCTGAACCGATAAGGATACCAATATTGGAGAGGTTGTCAGACGTGATTTTGTCAGCCAACTTGATTCTCTTTTCTTCCAGGAATTTGGCTGTTGTTTCTAGACCATAAACATACAGGTCTGGTGGGAATTTGTCTACGACAAGAGCTTGTACCGTTCAGACATAACTGCCTAATCGTACTTTAGGTTGTACCACCTTGAAGACTCTGACTCCTCAGTTAGTCAGGAATCCTGCTATGTCTATTTTAGTCTCTCGTTCAGACTTGAGTTTCAAGGTATCTACTTACTCTTGGGAGGTAAATGCCATTTGGGATGCTTGGTCATATAATCTACGTATGGTGACCTTGAACCTTCCGTTTTTTAAAGATTAATTGGGCAATGTGCAAAGCTGACCTTGTTGATAGTACACTTACATCTGGAAGTACTTTACAGAGCTGTACTGAAGTGGAAGTTCCTTCCTCCACCTGTGGTTTGGGAGACTTTGTACTTGAGTCCCCACACAGTACTGTATGGTGTTGACTCCTACTGCACCTATTGCAAGTGCACAATTGAGTTGCACAGGTATCAAGGTTATGTGATCTTAGACACCTGTTGCATCTGTGCAACTCCTTGAGTCGTTTTACACATATAGCACGATCAGGGTAAGTATTGCAGTTGTACATGTACTTCTTCACAAAACAGACATGGCCTCCAGACGGTACCATTGGGAGTCACCGTTTTGGGTGACACATTAACTGTCGGTTTGGAGGGACCCATTGTGTATGTGCCCACGCTTTTTTGTTTCCACCTTGGGGTGGAGGTAGTTGTTTTAGATTTATTTGGAGTACTGTTTGTGCTCTGTTGTTTACTTTGGGTGGTTAATGAAGGTTTAGGTGTTGATTTACCGTCTGTGTTGTCTCTTTGTCGTTCTATAACAGAGCGTATACCTTCTGTAATCTCCTTTACTGTCAGAGACGAAATTGTTATGTAAAGCACACAACTTATGCAATATTTCACTGGGTAATTTGTATCTCATAAGAAATTGAATTATACAATCCGATTCAAATAGATTTACTTTGAGGCTAAGTGCTTTGAGCAAGGAATCAAGCTCCAATCTAAAGGCTTGGCATGAATCAGCGGGTCCATCTGGAGATGGTATGTCCACCAATTTTTGTTTGAAAAGTCTGATAGCTCGTTCTGGTTTAGCATAATTTTCCTTAAGGAGCTGTACTGCACTATTATAGCCGTCATCTGACAATGTTAAATTACAGACCACTTTTAACACTTCACCCTTTAACATATCTCGTAAGTATGTAAGTCTGATGGTTTTAGCTATATTGGCATTAGCATCTACTGAGTCAACAAATTTGTTCCAGAAATTATCCCAACTTTCGTCCTCTGTTCCAGAGAAAGTAGGTAGACTAATTGATGGTAGTTTGACTTCTGGTTGTGTCGGGTTTTGGGATGCTGTGGCTGTAATGTTTCTTGTTGCCTTGCAATGCATTATTTCATTAACAATGTGTTGTAACTTGCTTTGAATGGCATCTTCATAATCTGCATGTTTTGTACAGCAGCCTCTATTGTTGCTTCATCTATTGCAGTGTCAGTAACAACATCTTGATATTTCTTTCTTTAGCTTTTTACTTGTTCAAATTTTCTCTCGGCAACCTTATGATAGTCCAGTTCAACGTGATTAACTGGAGTTTGTTTACATAAATCCTCCCATTTATTTATCTGTCTGGTTAAATTGCCTTTCATACCTGCGAGGGTCGTTTTCACTTTTCCAGCAGTAGACATGATGGCTGTCTGGGCTAGCCGTGCTGCATTTGTACTAGGGCCAAGTCTTGTTGGACTTGGACTGCTTCTAGGGCTTGAACTAGAAATGCTTATATACACATTATATAATCATACACACTCTAATGATTTGAGTGATACTGAGTGTCTATGGTAGTACCTTTAGGTTAGCTTCTCAATATTACCCTAGGTTGGTACAGTCACTAACAAAATCACTCAAAGGTGCAATGATTATAGTTAAATATACACATGATTATTGTAATAGTAAATATACAACACAACTCGTGTTGTCATAAGAAACTGCACAATAAAATATATATATACTAGCTAGGCTGTACAATAGGTTCAACTTTAAACAAGTATAAAATCCTTCCCTTATTCCAGGTTAGCACAATTAATTAAGTTAGACTTGGTTGCTGTACAACAACTGTCTAATGTCCTTCCCTTGTATAGGAGTTAACTGTAAATAATGGTAACATGCAGTAATTGTAATGGTGCAATATTAATGTTTATATGAAAACACTTATATATACTTTTATAAGTATTATTACCCTCTTATCAACCTCCTGTAATGAAAACACAATTGTTCTTTTGGTTCAGTCCTTGGAACAATATTAGTGCCTGCTGTAAGTTCTTTTCACTGTTAGCCGACAATGAGTAGGTTAGAATAGATTTTTGTTAGCAGTGTATTGCTGCTGTAATTATTATATATGTAAATATTGCACTAATTAGTTCATGTTGATCCTAGATTTGATGAATCACTGATTTATCCTAGCTTAGTCTGTTCGTTGAGGACCATACTTATGTGGGAAATTCCTTGCAGTCATTTCTTTTTTTACTCTTTTTTTGTTAACTTTAATATTGTATTCTTATCATATAAGTGGACTGTATATTTTGATTCAGCCTGCCAGAACTTTATCTGCAATTAGTTTGGAGTGACAGTTATAACTTATACCACTATGAGTGGATATGATAAACTAAAAAAAAAATTCCTCCTGCAAAATATAAATTATACCACATATGGTGGCCTAATCTACAGTATTATTAATAACAGTAAGTGTAAAGCCTTAGCTGAATGGTTGTTATGGCCTGACTAGGCTGGATATGTTTCCTCCAACTTCTGTTTAGGGTGTGGCTACATGTGGTCCAGGGCTTTGTAATGGCGTCTGGCACTGTAGCGTCGGTGACAAGAAACTTCACAATTTGTGTGGGCCAGCCTATCCTTTCAGTACCTCCAAATTACAATTTACCTGTCAAATGAAGTACTTTAGTAATGGCACATAAACATATACAGTACAGGTGTGACATGAATAAGGTGTGTGTGCTGTGCTGAGTAAACACTTTGTTGAGATTTAAACTCACAGTATAACTGCCAGACTTATCTAAAACAGTAATTGGCAAAAAAAAATGCAATAAATAATTGGTAAGACGGATACTCAGGTACTCCTGTGGTTGTAGAATTTGCTGTGACTAGGCAATAGGATAGTCTAGTCTATCATGCGTGTAGCATATCGGAAAAAAACGCAGAAGCCCATGTTTTGTGTTCCTGTGTTTACAAGTTCTGGTACATGACCAGCCGCTCCTCTCTGGAGTGGTGTTCTAATAATGTTGTCTTAAGGACAAAGCTTATTTAACTACAGCAAGGGTGTCTGTATTGTATTTCTGGTGTATTTATAATTATTTAGTCCTAGTGAATACTATTTTATTATGTTTAAACACTAGACATCTATTGATAATTACTTAATAACGAACACTTGAATCTTGTTTAAAGGAATAATTAGAGTAAACAGAGGAATAATTATTGTGATTTTGTAATTTTTGCGATTACACTTCCATGCCGAGGAGATGACTAGGATCGAGTCAAACATAGTTGACGAAATGACCATTACATATGTCAAAAAGTGTTTTTCTTGATCCAAGTATTTAGGGCCAAAGGAAGTTGATATGTTTTAGAGTGTCATCGCTGCAGCATGGTCGGATGACTAACAGATTCAATCAATAAGATTCGAGTTTGAGATTAGAATCGGACGCTGTCGGACGACAGGGGAGATGATGGACCCAGAGCAAGGTATGGGCCAGCTCTAACGGTTGTGTACAGTCAAACTTTTGTGGGTGTGTGAATAGATGAGCAATGACAGGCTAACCCTGGGGATGGTCTTATGTGATTCCTTGTGGAAGTTTAGGATGTTTGTGTGAGGTATAGACCAGTTTGGGTTTATACCTTGGACTAACCGGTCCAAAGTATAGACTGGCTAAATTGAACCAAACACCCATTTTTGTACAGCCCGGAAATCGAGCTTGGGATCCTCAATTACAAGTCGAGAACACAATCATAGTGCTATCGATGCAAAAAGGTAATCGGGCCTGTCCGGGAGTTGAACCCAGGCCTCTCGCACCCGAAGCGAGAATCATACCGCTAGACTAACAGGCCTATATATATATAAATATATCGGATCATGTATTTCTTCCGGAAAGGGTCAATGACGCTGCAAAAAGCATTTAAGCAAGGCCTAATTTCCTATTGTTTGGCAATGTTTGCCTCACCATACCTCCAAGGAGGGACAAATCACTTGCATTCTCGGTCTTTAGGGCGATAAATGAATAAATACCCAAGGGGGATATCCTAGTTCACCTGCCTCCTCGAGCTAAACACACCCTTCCCAGAAATGGTATGAACAACACATCGGAAATGTACAAAAACAGAGCACAAATCTCCAAAAAATTGAAGAGGGAAATACCTCAAGTGCTACTCGAGTCCTCACCAGTGACGATAAAATTGCTGCTAGAAACTCTGCCAGAGCACGAGCCCAGCAAGGCAAGCACCCACCCAAAGCTCCACGAGACAACATTGTACTGCCACCCGCCGGGACCAGTATCAGTTTAGTACCTCTGTGAGAGCCTCTTTGAGTACCTCTATGATAGCCTCTTTGAGTACCTCTGTGAGAGACTCTTTGAGTACCTCTGTGAGAAACTCTTTGAGTACCTCTGTGAGAGACTCTTTGAGTACCTCTGTGAGAGCCTCTTTGAGTACCTCTGTGAGAGCCTCTTTGAGTACCTCTGTGAGAGCCTCTTTGAGTACCTTGTGAGAGACTCTTTGAGTACCTCTGTGAGAGCCTCTTTGAGAATTTCTGTGAGAGACTCTGTGAGTACCTCTGTGAGAGCCTCTTTGAGTACCTCTGTGAGAGCCTCTTTGAGTACCTCTGTGAGAGCCTCTTTGAGTACCACCTGTGAGAGCCTCTTTGAGTACCTCTGTGAGAGCCTCTTTGAGTACCTCAGTGAGAGCCTCCTTGAGTACCTCTGTGAGAGCCTCTTTGAGTACCTCTGCGAGAGCCTCTGTGAGTACCTCTGTGAGAGCCTTTGTAAGTGTCTGTGTGTATTTGTGAGAATCTGTGAATCTTTATGAATGTCATGAATGACTATGTGAGAACCTTTTTGTGAACTGATTTGAATTTTTTATGAGTGCCTTTGAGTGCTTCCTTGAGAATCTATATGAGTGTATTTCTGATTGTCTTTTTGACTGCCACTGGGAGTGTCTCGGTAAGTGCCTTTGGAAATTCCTCAGTGAGCTTCTCTATAAGTGTCTCTGTGATACTCAGAGATTATTTATGTGACTATATCTGTGAGTGGCTTTGCCATTAGCTATGTGAGTACTTATGTGATTGTCTAT
Organism: Procambarus virginalis; assembly: GCA_020271785.1. Classification (NCBI taxonomy): domain Eukaryota; kingdom Metazoa; phylum Arthropoda; class Malacostraca; order Decapoda; family Cambaridae; genus Procambarus; species Procambarus virginalis. The sequence continues at coordinate 110,651 of WNGS01168260.1, read as the reverse complement.
GTAAGTGTCTTTGTGAGTGTCTACATGTGTCTCTGAAGGTATATCTGTGAGTGTATTTATGAGTGCTTGGATGAATAAATATCTTAGTATTTTTATTGATGCTTATGTGTCACCGAGATTTTTTGGTAATGCCTCGGTAATGGCCACACGCATATCATTGACTAAAATTTCTCTGAAAGTTTAGTCTGTGATAGTTCAGTCAAAAGGCCGAAATTGCTGACAAAAAAGTTATGTTGCTGACAGGAGACCATACTTGCTCACAGGAGAATATTCTTGATCACAGGAGGTTAGAACTGCTCTCAGGATGTTGCATTATGTTTGTAAAACGTTCTCACACGGGACTACATACTTTCTATCGTGTTGATAAACTTACTAACAAGGAGTTAGACTTGCTAACATGGAACTATTCTCACTAACTGAAAAATACGCTGGCTCAAAAGAGGAGCAATACTACTAACTGCAGGTTACACTTACTCACAAAAAACGCTAAACTTACTAACAAAGGGTTTATTAATACTAAAAAAGCGTTTACTAATACTAACAAAGAGTTTACTCCTATTAACAAAAAGTTTACTTCTACTAACTAAGACTTTACTCATACTAATAAAGAGTACTGGCCTAATAAAGAGTTTACACCTACTAACAAAGTTTACACTTACTAACAAAGAGTTTACACTTACTAACGAGGCGTTTACACTTACTAACAAGGCGTTTACACTTACTAACAAGGCGTTTACACTTGCAAATAAAGAGTTTACACTTAATTAACAAGAGTTTACACTTACTAACAGCGAGTTTACACTTACTAACAGCGAGTTTACACTTACTAAAAAAGAGTTTACACTTACTAACAGAGTTTGTACTTACTAACAAAGAGTTTATACTTACTAGCAAAGAGTTTGTACTTACTAACAAAGAGTTTACACTTACTAACAAAGTTTACACTTACTAACAATGTTTACACTTACTAATAAAGAGTTTACACTTACTAACAAAGAGTTTACCTTACTAACAAAGAGTTTACACTTACTAACAAAGAGTTTACACTTACTAACAAAGAGTTTACATTTAATACCAAAGAGTTTACCTTACTAACAAAGAGTTTACAATTAGTAACAAAAAGTTTGCACTTACTAAAAAAGAGTTTACACTTACTAACAAAGAGTTTACCTTACTAACAAAGAGTTTACACTTACGAACAAAGAGTTTACATATACGAACAAAGAGTTTACACTTACTGACAGAGTTTACACTTCCTAACAAAGAGTTTACCTTAATAACAAAGAGTTTACCTTAATAACAAAGAGTTTACACATACTAGCAAAGAGTTTACACTTACTAATGAAAAGTTTACACTTACTAACAAAGAGTTTACACTTACTAACAATGAGTTTACACTTACTAACAAAGAGTTTACACTTACTAACAAAGAGATTACACTTACTAACGAAGAGATTACACTTACTAACGAAGAGTTTACACTTACTAACGAAGAGTTTACACTTACTAGCAAATAGTTTACACTTACTAACGAAGAGTTTACACTTGCTAACAAAGAGTTTACACTTACTAACGAAGAGTTTACACTTACTAACAAAGAGTTTACACCTACTAACAAAGAGTTTACACTTACTAACAAAGAGTTTACATTTAATACCAAAGAGTTTACCTTACTAACAAAGAGTTTACAATTAGTAACAAAGAGTTTGCACTTACTAACAAAGAGTTTACACTTACTAACAAAGAGTTTACCTTACTAGCAAAGAGTTTACACTTACGAACAAAGAGTTTACATATACGAACAAAGAGTTTACACTTACTGACAGAGTTTACACTTCCTAACAAAGAGTTTACCTTAATAACAAAGAGTTTACACATACTAACAAAGAGTTTACACTTACTAATGAAAAGTTTACACTTACTAACAAAGAGTTTACACTTACTAACAAAGAGTTTACACTTACTAACAAAGAGTTTACACTTACTAACAAAGAGATTACACTTACTAACGAAGAGATTACACTTACTAACGAAGAGTTTACACTTACCAACGAAGAGTTTACACTTACTAGCAAATAGTTTACACTTACTAACGAAGAGTTTACACTTGCTAACAAAGAGTTTACCCTTACTAACGAAGAGTTTACACTTACTAACGAAGAGTTTACACTTACTAACGAAGAGTTTACACTTACTAACAAAGAATTTACACTTACTAACAAAGAGTTTACACTTACTAACAAAGAGTTTACACTTACTAACTAAGAGTTTACACTTACTAACGAAGAGTTTACACTTACTAACAAAGAGTTTACACTTACTAACAAAGAGTTTACACTTGCACACAGGCGTTACAGTGGCTACCAAGAGGCTTCACCAGCAAGCGGGAGGAACTATACTTGTTCACAGGAATGAATGGATGCATGGAAAATAGAAACAACAAAGAAGAAAATAAATTTACAATCTACTGAACATGTCACTAAAGAAATTATAACAAAAAACTACCAGTTATGGAGAGAATGAAAGTAAATAACAATTTTCACCTGAGTCACACACACACACACACACACACACACACACACACACACACACACACACACACACACACACACACACACACACACACACACCACACACACACACACACACACAAACACACACACACACACACACTCATGAGGATATTGCTCTTAATATTTGAACCCATGGCAAACTCCCTCAAAATTAAGCCCATGTCGTAAGACATATTGTGGGCAATTAGGACTAAACTCTCTAGAGCATTCTTGTGGCGAAGGTTGCAGTAGTTGCAAAGAGCTCCAATATAATTGACCTTTTCCCTAAGGTGATCATGATGTTGAACCTTGAAATTGGTGCGGGTAAATACCTCTTCACAAAACTGACAGTGAGTTTGTCTCCTAAAATGAACCATATCCTCAAGAGACATGTCTATTTCATATTTGGGCAGGGTGGATCTGATAATTTCCCATTTGGTGGCAACTCGCTCCATGAAATGTGTGACACTGTCCCCACCAAAATAAGTGAATTTATCAATGACGGAGTGGTTCCTATCAACAATTATATAGCTGTATGCTATAGGCCTATGTATTGCTGTAACAGAACCTACACAATCCTCAGTACTTAACACGCTTTCGAAATCAAAAAAACTATGTGGGATGGAGGGTAACCTTTCCCTGTATTTTTAAAATGAAGGGTGTCCCCCTCCTTGGGATAAATCATTTTTTGAGTGATGTCGCAGGAAGAAGAGTGATGACTCAGCTCACTAGAATTTTGATATTCTGAAAGACAGCTTTTACAGAAGACTGTCTTTCACCTGTGACTACGAGTAAAGTTCCGTAAAAATCTATTAAAGTCTTTAATAAGACTTACATGAGACTCTCCCAACAATAATAATGGTACTATGTCTGAGTACTGTCTGCTACCGCGACGGCAAAGAGAGACGTGATAGGCACCGTCTGTATGTTTGTGAATTGAATACAAGAAAATGGAGAATTTATTCCTATTCTCCAATTTAGAGATATCCTCCCATGAGAGAGGGAAAGATAAATGGTCGTATTTAACCATTTTCCTAACCCTAGAGTGAGACTCTACAAGTCTTCCTATACGTTTCCATTTCCATCCTTGTTGTGATGCCCGAAAAGCAGCAATGCATTGAATAATGCATGTTCCATTGTTACCATTGGGGTTTGGGTTGAAGACGTCATGTCGTCCCCTTAAAAAGGGGGGATAAGGGACATAATCCCCCAAAACTGACCTTACACTACCATTACAGATAACTATTTTGAGGAAATCAACATTAAATAATATAAAACCACTTCCCTCTGTTTCTGATAGGAGATCCTCCAGACGTGTAATCATATAACCCACCCAGCTATCAATAAGATCAGCCACCTCCTCAAGAGTTACCAGCCTAGCAGGTGTCGTTATGAAGTGTTCCCTATGGTCATCATCTTCTGTGAGACGTTGTTTTAAAAGTGTTACTTTAACCTCAAGGAGGATTTTGAATGATGAAGTAAAATTGCCATGAGCCGCCAGAGAATTCATGTAATTCTCTATTTCATTGGAGAAAAGGTCTCTAAAGTTGCTTAGGAGACCTACAGGATCTGTGGCAAAGGCTGGGGGGATGGAATATTCCATTCTAGTGAAGAGATCCCCCAGGGCTCCCACCCTATTAATTAAGTGAGGGATGTCTATAACATCCTCCCCTTCTGAGGAATTTCCGTCACTATCTCGATTGTTGTCGAGGGGTCTAAGGCCACTAGGACCCGTTTGAGGGATGTCACCACCACCACCATTATCATCATCACTCATCTCTTCCTCTCCCCCATTTGCATTGGGCTGTCTACCCCCACCACCGCCACCACCTAAGAGGCTATTGTTATGTTGGGCTTTGGGGGGAAGTTCCTCTCCTACCTGCCCCTGAGATGTCTTTACCTGCTTCTGAACTGCCCCTGGAAAAAATAATAATAATAATAATAATAATAATAATAATAATAATAATAAAAATCAACACTCCCACACCCTACTAAACCCTATGACATAACGTCTCAAGAAAGCTTCTTAAGAAAATAAAACTGGAGAGAGGGTTTATTCACACACCTTGTGGACATGATTGTAGATGTTCAGAGACCAAGGTGACGTTGCCGCAAATGAGGCATACAAATCCACTCTCTCTGGTAGGTTGGCGATGTTTACTTCCTAACAAGGAAATAGCATATAATTATACACTCTCTCTCACTCACTCACTCACTCACACATGAAGATAGGAAACCATCTCAATATTTCTCATTTGAAATAAATACGAAAAAAAAATAAACAAACAAATAAATAAATAAGGGCTTACCTCCTCCACAGGTTCTCCTGTGAAGTCCACTAGATTGAACACACAGAGTTTCCCCACAAAGGCGACAACAATAAGTTGTATGCACGAATTGTGGTGATGAGCCCCAACCACAAACGTTACAAATGTTTCCTGGATGTGACATCATCCCCTCTCCTAGGAAAAAAAAATAAATATATATTCTCTCACCAAAAAAACACTCCCTCTCCCTTATATATAAAAACATATATATACATATATATATAGATATATATATTCATATATATATATGTACATATATATATAATATATAAATATAAATAATATATATATATATATTCTCACTCAAAACAGCCCACTCTCTCTTATATAGCCCCATATGAAATAGATATTAATTTACTTACATCTTAGGCTGGAAGGGGATGGAGGGTGGAAGGTTTCAACACTAGCTGTATAATACTACGGAGGAGGGGTGAGTGGCGTCCTTATATTTGATGATCAAGTGGGGGGGCGGCGTTGCCACATGCAACACCTCACAGCCCCTCCCCCCTCGTGTGAAAGAGAAGGGTTAGGGTTGCTATGGGGAACTTTTTTTCTCGTCTGGCGGTCATCTCAATGGGGAGTTCGACAAAAAAACCCAGGTAGGTTGTCTATGGTCTGCGGAGGGTGCCGCTCCTTGGAGGGTGAATACACAATACATGCAACATCTCGCAGGTCTTGTATGAAAGAGAAGGGTTAGAGTTTGCTATAAAGAACTTTTCTTTTCTCTCGTCTGGAGGTCATCTCAAGGGGAGTCCCCCCAAAAAAACCAGGTGGGGGGTGTCTTAGTCCTGATGGGGTGAATACACCCTCTCTCACACACACTCACACACACTCACACACACACTCACTCACACACACACACACACACACACACACACACACACACACACACACACACACACACACACACACACACACACACACACACACACACACACACACACACACACACACACACACACACACACACACACACACACACACACACACACACACACACACACACACACACACACACTCGCTCACATATATATATATATATATATATATATATATATATATATATATATATATATATATATATATATATATATATATATATATATATGACTGTCCATAGGTAATTGGGGCATTTCTGTGGGAAATATGGAGGAGTGTGCTTCTGCCACAGATGACCAACTTAATATTTTTCATCAACCAGCAAGAATATTTGTAGCTGGTTTTAGCAATTCTGGGAAAACCAGTCTGGTGGAAAATTTATGTGTTAAATACCACTGGAAATTCTCAAAAATTATAGTGTCATCTGCAAATAATACTGAACATCCTCTTTCAAACAACCCCATTTTGCGAAACAAGGTTACTCTCTCCCAAGGTCTGATAAACCCTTTAGAGTATAAGAATCCTTTTTCAAAAGAGTCAGTTTTGTATATAATTGATGACTTATACCTGGAAGCCATTCAGAGTCCAATTATAGCCAATATCTTCACCCGAGGGAGACACGATAATATTTCTGTAATTCTAATTAGTCAAAATTTGTTCCCCCAGGGGAAATATGCCAGGACAATAACTCTGAATTGTACCCATTATATATTAATGAAGCAGAGAGACATAACCCAACTTGAAATTTTAAGTGGACAGTTATATGGGCGAAAAACTATCAATAATTTCGTTGAAATATACCGTCGGGCAATATCCCAGAGAGAGTATGGCTATTTATTGGTCGATCTGACAGTTCCTGAGCCATTACAACTACGAACGAACATTGTCAATGAAGACCAGTGTGAAATTGTTTATCAAATGTGAACAAAAAAATGTCTTTAACGACGCAGAAACGGACAATTCTTACCACCATCTATAATGACATTTCCAGCTTGGGTGGTTTCACAGGATCAATTCAAAAATTGTATAAGGCCGCCAGACTTAAAGACACCAGCATCAGTATTGCAGATGTGCGGGAATTTCTCCGTGGGGAGCGATCTTATACCTTACATAGAAGAAATTTAGTTAGGTTTCCTCGACGGAAAATATTAGCTCCTAAGCCCCGCACCATAATTGCCTGTGATTTGGGAGACTTTTGTAGTTTACAAAAATACAATAATGGTGTTAAATATATTTTGATTTGTGTTGATGTTTATTCTCGTCTAATGCAGACTCAAACTTTAAAAACAAAAAATTCAACTGATGTGGTAGCTGCTCTAAAGAAGATGTTAGAAGCAACCCCACAGTTTCACGGGGTAAGACGAATATTCACCGACCGAGGAAGAGAATTTTACAACAGGACAGTTCAAAATTATTTGAATAAGAAAAATATTAAATTATATAGTGTATTTTCGGAAATGAAATCTAGTATAGTGGAGCGTGCCATCAAAACTTTAAAACATAAACTGTATCATTATATGACTCAAGCTAATTCATTACAATACATTCACATCCTCCCAAAAGTTGTGGAGGTATACAATCACTCTTTCCACAGAATACTAAGAAATACCCCACATGCCATTCATAAGTTGCAAAACATTGAAGATATACGAAGACAGTTTAAGGTCATGTATTTAAACAATAACTACCCGTTAACCGCCATCAGTCCACAACTGGAGGTTGGACAGTATGTACGACTAGCAAAGCGAAGGAATATATTTCACAAGGGCTTTTGGCCCCAAAATACAGAAGAAATATTTCAGGTGACTCATATCGACAGAACACAACCAATCCCAACCTACAAAATCAAAGATTTAACCAACGAGGCAATCAGTGGTATGTTTTATGAGCAAGAATTGATTCCAACATCCCTTCCAGACTATTTTCCCATAACGATATTACAGTCTAGGAAGACATCGAAAGGACACAGAGAATATTTCGTCAAGTGGAGAGGCTACCCAGAATCCTCCAATTGCTGGATTAGAGCTCAAGACATCGTCAAATTTAAAAAAAATGACAGTTCATCAGGACTCTCTCGTAGAGAAACACCATCAACTGTTATTTTTATTAAACAATTTATCGCCCAAGAAGCGGAATAAACTAATCAAGGCTTTAAAACGACAGGAAATTGAATCAATTTGTGAAATTTTTGCCAATTTTCTGAAACGAAACATCCCAGTTCAACCTCAGATAATTAATGGACTACAGAGGTATCAGAATGACATTCGTTCTGTAGCACGTAAGAGAACTCCTCTCTACAAAAAGAAAATCATCCTGACCTCTAGAAGAGGTGGAGCCATATTGGCAGCTCTGTTACCTTTGGCTGTATCGTTAATTTCCTCTCTAATAAAGTAATTACGTAAGAAGAGAAAAATGGTGAAAGAATATTGCCTAGTACCACGACTCGTCGCTGAAAAATATTTATTTAATAAAAACGAGAGTACTCCATCACCTCTTAATGAGGTGGCTCCACCCTCCCCCGCCAGTAATAGAGGTGGAAATAAGTCCTTCTCTTTAAAAAACGAAAGCAAATGGGGCAATTCGGCTAATAATGTTGGTGGTAGCTGTAAACACCTTGACTGCGAGTCTAGCGGTGGCGATGGTAGAGTGGGGGGAGAGGCCACTCCCCCCTCACCCCCAGCAAGAATAACAACTTGCGGGCGGGGTTGCCACAGTAGCTCCTTTGAACGTTATAACCCTACCTACCGTGGGGGACTGGTCAGACCACCTTTAAAAGACATTGCCCGCCCCCCCGCCGCGCCGGCCGCCGCCGCGCAGGTGCCCGCCGCGGGGTTCTTTCAACAAAAAACGCGGGACAGGTGCGACCATCGTCCTTTAAAAAAACAAATAAAAAAAAGGATACATTCCATTCTACCGCCCGAGATGCGATTAGCTGTTGCTGGGCCCACTCTGCACAAAGCCACCACCGCCACTACACCTCCCAAAATCCAAGTCTGGACAACTTAATAAATGTGAATTTTAAAATAGGGGAAATTCCTCACGTCAAAACATTACTGAACATGTTTGAACAAAACAGCCAACAGGTGGTATGGGATAGTCACGGGAATTTATTAAAGCCTGTGCAAAATTTAAATATTTTAGATATAATTAAAACTTTAGCCTTTACTAAAGGACAATTTAGGGCGGCTGACAAGGCAGATGTAAGGATTTTACTGAAGGTGGCTGGCATAGACCCATCCTTTATACGTAATTCTCGCGCCAGAACGCAGTTAAAAGGGGGAAGGGCTATTCATAGGAGACCCCATTGGGAACCGTATTGAAAAGCCTATATGAGTCACTTCTTAATCATCATTATATTCAGTTGTGTATCCACCATGGAGCGAGCTTCAACCCCCCTCCGACGGTAGAGGAGGAAGACAAATCGCCCCTTTGAAGCGTTTGGTTGCTACTCAACGTTACTACAAGTTTGTCGAACACAAAAGTAGATTGATATATGCCTTATGGGATTGTTACGACCGTCTTGTGTTGATGCTCCCCCAGAACGGTTTTTTAAGTCATTTGGTGAAACGGTGAAAAGGTATGAAGAGTATTCATCTCAGGAGATCCAGACGGAGATTTGGCAGATGGAAAAATTAACCTTCCAACATCGGGACATGATTACAGCCTTTGAGTCTGGGCGGAGTGTCTATGGGCTCATAAGGTGATCTCTACCCCTCACCCCTACATCCCTCTACCCCCAGGTGGGTCGCAGGTGTATTTAAAGGCCGCCCACCGCCTCCTCCTGGAACACTATACTACAGTGTCGACACGCTCCTCACAGCCGCCCTCTCACCATGTCCTGCGAAGTATCAGACCATTGGTGACGATATCACTGACTCCCACTCCTTGGAGTAGGTGATGTCATCGTCCTACGAGTTACCAGCTGCCGTTGTGCGTCCCTATGGTCTCGCTTCGCATCATATGGAAGACATCCCCTATGCCCGTGTGGACGTGAAGGGCTGGGTAGTGTCAATAGGGCAATATTCGTTGTCGGCTACCCCCGGGGACATTGATGTGAAGATTGCCCCACTCCCCTCTGACGGGACAAGATCTCATAGAGGAGCCCATCCTCTACTTCAGCCGACTTTTGTGGCCTTGAGTTCTGCTTTCGGGGCAGGGGCCCCC
>WNGS01168260.1:54192-74008 GCA_020271785.1 Procambarus virginalis | reverse complement strand
CCAATACGAGAGCAAAAACGCATAAGGCGAACGATATCAAAGTATCCGATTCACCTAGAATTCTATCGAGGGACAAGTGACCGCGAGGGACGGTCGGAAAGCAAGACACACGCTCGTCCTGGAAGTCAGGACATTCAACAAGGATATGCACAACTAAGAGGGACAACGCACTCGGACAATAAGGAGCAGGGCGGCGCTCCATTGTGGGTTAAGCGAGTATGGCCAACCCGCAGCCGTGCCAAAGCAGTCTCCCACCGCCGGTTACGGTGGTAGGAGGAAGGCCACGGGGACACACTACGTTTGAGAGTACGCAGCTTGTTACTAACCACAGAGGACCAACAACCTGCCAACGGGCAAGGATGGAGGAATGAATAACAGGATAAAAGTCGGAATAAGGAAGACCTTTACGGGAGATGGGACAAGAACGGATAGCGTCCTTAGCGGCAGCATCCGCACGCTCATTGAAAGAAACACCAATATGGCTGGGAACCAGCAAAACTCTACCGATTTAAATTTACTAGAAATAAGAAACAGCCAATGTGAATCTCGATGACCACCGGTGGACAGATTAAAGGACCCTAGAGCCATGAGGGCACTACGAGAGTCAACTACAACCACAAAGGAGGAATGAGAATGAGAAAGCAAGAGACGGAGAGCATAGAGAATAGCATAAAGTTCCGCCGTAAAGACGCTAGCCTCCGAAGGGAGGCGACACATATAAGTACGGTCAGGAAAAACACAGAGTAGCCCACACCGTCCGCAGACTTAGACCCATCGTGAAGATGGAAATAGAGTGGGAGTGCGAAGAAAAGTGCTCAAGGAAGAGGCTTTTCAGAATTGTAGGAGGGGTAAAGGCTTTAGTAATACAAGTCAAGGACGTACAAAACTTGGGAGGGGGACTCTCCACGGAGGCAAGGAAGGAACAATATGAGGAGAAACATTAGAAATATGAACAGAAGAGAATCCTTGCAAGCGAGATAACCGGACAGAAAGTGGAGACGATGAAGAGGAACAGGAGCTACAGGAGGAGGAAAGTCAAAGCACGACAGAGGCGAGAGAAGGATGTTGTAAGGACCGCGCAAGATAGCGAAGACAGTAGCGATCACGGCGGTCCTGAAGAGAGAAAAGCAGTGTCAACATACAAACTGAGGGCGGGAGTCGAACGAAAGGCACCAGAGCTGAGACGCAACCCAGTATGGTGCAAAGCATCAAGACGGCGAAGAGTAGAAGAGAAGCAGAAGAGTAAGCAGGGCAACCATAATCGAGTTTAGACAGGACGAGAGAGGAGTGCAAATAGAGGAGCGTGCGCCTATCCGCTCCCAAGAAGTATGGGACAAAACCTTAAGTAGGTTAAGGGCCTTAGAGCATTCAACTCGGAGGTAAGAGATATGGGCTGACCAAGACAAACGAGTGTCAAAGACTAACCCAAAGAGCTTTGCGGAATCCCTGTACACAATGGGATGACCATAAAGCGACAAAGAGGGACGAAGAACGACATGCTTCCGAGTAAAAGTCATAGCACAAGTCTTAGACGCAGAGAACTTGAAGCCATGATCGGTGGCCCAAGACGACACGGCATCAATCGCAAGTTGAAGCCGCCGTTGAAGGAGAGGTGAATCATCACCCCGACAGCAAAGGGTAAGATCATCAACATAGAGAGCAGAGAAGACGCCAGAAGGAAGAGGAAAGAAGACCGTTGAGGGCAACTAGAAAAAGAGTAGTGCTCAGAACACTACCCTGGGGTACACCCTCATACTGCCGAAAAGAGAGAGAGCAGTACCAAGCCGCACACGAAAGGAACGACGAGAGAGGAAGCTCTGGAGGAAGAGAGGGAGGTTCCCACGAAGGCCAAAAGAATGAAGTTGAGACAATATGATACCGCCAGGTAGTGTCGTAAGCCTTTTCCAGGTCAAAAAGGACGGCAACAACGGAGGTCTTCGCAGCAAAAGCAGTACGAATATAGACCTCCAAGTTCACCAGGACATCCGTTGTGCTGCGGCACTTGCGAAAACCAAATTGAGAAGGGGAGAGGTGGTGATAGTGTTCTAAGAACCACATCAAACGAACGTTAACCATACGTTCAAAGAGCTTGCAGACACAACTCGTGAGGGCAATAGGGCGGAAGTCCTTGGGGATGACCCGAGAGACCCTGGTTTCCGAACAGGGAGGACAACAGCATCGAGCCAGTCTTCAGGGACCGACGACGACTCCCAGACCCGATTGTACAGACTCAGTAAATACTGAGACGTGCACGGAGGGAGATGGCGAAGCATTTCATAATGAACGCCATCGGAGCCCGCTGCCGTAGAACCGCAAAGGGCTAGGGCAGACTGAAGCTCAGAGAGAGAGAGAGGGGATCATTATAGGGAAGTGAAGATAAGTACAGAAATTTAAAGGTGAGATTCAAGAAGAGGCTTACGAAGAAGGAAGGATTGGGGAGATGAGAACCAGAACTAACAGAGAAATGGGAACCCAGTTCGGTCGCAACCTGCAACGGGTCCGCCACAAGAGCACCATGGAGGCGAAGGACCGGTGAGACATCGGGAACGAACTTACCCGCAATCTTGCGGATACGCTTCCAGACCAGTGGGAGAGGAGTTTCGGACGTAACGGTGGAGACATAAGACGCCCAGCAAGCACGTTTAGCCGCACGGATGGTCCTACGGGCCACCGCACTCGCCTTCCGAAACAAAAGAAAGACTCAACCGTCTGCCGGCGGCGATGTCTCTTCCAGGCTGCACGCTTACAGCGGACAGCCCGAGCACAGTCCATATTCCACCAGAGAACGCACTTCCGCGTTCCCCGAGAGGAAGAGCGAGGAATAGAGTGGAGGGCAGCGTCAAAGACAGTGTCATGAAAAAGAAGGAGGGCGCGAGGGAGAGGCAGAATGGAGAGGTCGGAAATAGTAGCACGGAGAGTAAAGAGGCGACAGTCAGCCTCGGCAAACCGCCACCTAGGGAAAGAGAGAGAGGGCGAAAAGAGAACAAAGAAACAAGGATAGGAAAATGGTCACTGCCATGGAGGTCATCAAGGACCCGCCACCAAAATCTAAGGAAAGGGATGACGAGCACAGAAAAATCGAGACAAGAAAGGGAGCGAGCGAGTCCGACTCCAAATAAGTGGGCTCACCAAATTTAGAAGGGACAGTGAAGAAGAGAGGATGAAAGGTTCAAGGAGGCGACCCCGGGTGTTTGTCAGACATCACCCCAAAGGGCATGACGACAATTGAAATCATCCCCAGCAGGAGCACAGGATCCGGCAAGGAGTCTAGGAGGTGTTTAAGATCGGAAAGAGAAAGTGGGACAGTGGGGGGGGGAGATAAATGGAACAAACCGTGTACCACTCTACGCACAAAGACACGGGCGGCAGAACAGTGGAGAGAGGCGAGGAAAAAGTAAGGGGACAAAGGGAACATCGAACGAATCAAGAGACAGAAGAATTATGGACCCCAGCTGTTGCTGGGGGGGGGGAAGAGAAAAGAATAGCCACGGAAGCGACCAGGACGAGCACCAAGCATCGGCTCCTGGAGACAGACACAAAGGGGTGAAAACTGTGAAATGAGAAGTTGGAGGTCAAGGAAATTGGCGTAAAATCCACGGATGTTCCATTGAAGAAAAGACATCAGCAAAGAGAGAGAGGAGAGTGTGGTGTTTGTGTAGCTGAGGAAGTCTTGGTTGTAGGGTTGATATAAAGTCATTGCTTGGTTACTGACTTTAATACTTATAAACGATTACATAACTAGTAGCTTCCAAGCTGGTAGCATCCTGTACGCTTCTGTTTACCTTCTCCACTGGCATGTGTACCGCAGCACATACAAACGGATTGTTCCGTTTTCTGTGAACATGACAGAGTAACAGAGCAAAGAAGAAGCAAAGGTGAAGAAGGAACAGAGCACGCTAAGAAGCACAGAGTCAGGAGCAGGGTCAGCGAAGTCAGGGTTAGGGGGGCATGGGTAAACTGAGTAAAGAAGGAGGGAAAGAAGTGGGAGGACAGACCAGAGGTGGACGAGCAGGGTCTAGAGGAGGAGGAAGGGGAGGGGACAGCCAGAAAGAGGGGAGCGCACCTCAGCAAGGGCAGCAACCGAGATGGAACTGGGGGCTAAAGAAAACCCTACAGTAGGAACAGGGGGCTCCACCACCGAAGCGGGAGGGGAAGAAACACCAGAAACACTACACCACAGTCTCCGTGGTGTAGTGGTAAGACACTCGCCTGGCGTTCCGCGAGCGCCATGTCATGGGTTCGTATCCTGGCCGGAGAGGATTTACTGGGCGCAATTCCTTAACTGTAGGCTCTGTTTAACGCAACAGTAAAAATGTGTACTTGGATGAAAAAACGATTCTTCGCGGCGGGGATCGTATTCCAGGGACCTGCCCGAAACGCTACGTGTACTAGTGGCTGTACAAGAATGTAACAACTCTTGTATATATCTCAAAAAAAAACATAGAATCAGAGATAGGGGGTGAAGAAGAAAGCGAAGCCTTCTTACCGACAGGGGAGGAGAAAGGAGAGGAGCCAGGTTTCCGCTTCTGACTCAAAGATACGGGCATCCCAGCAGCAATGTACTGGGCAACAGACTCCAGCGTCTCGATAGGAGAAGAAGAGCGAGAGCGAACAACACAACCGTCAGGAGAGCGATGGACGTCGGCCCGCACAGTCAGGCGGCGTGGAGAGCCAAGAGACGGAGGGGAATGACGGGAAGGAGGACTAGAGGGAGAGGAAAACGGAGACACAGGAGACGTGACAGACTGGGTAGAAAGATGGGGAGCCCTAGACAGAACCAGGAGGGGTACCCTTAGGAACAGAACGGAGGGAAACAGGGGAGGTGGTGGTGGGCGTGTCTGGGTTTAAGGCTCGGAAACGGTTGTGAGACTGAGGAAGGCATGAAGGACGAGGAGAGGAAGAGCGCTCCACGCGAGCATAGGAGACACCGGCGAAAGAGGGGAGATGATGAACTTGGCGCTGAGCCTCAGGAAAAGACAAACGGTCTCGCGGCTGTCCTCAGCTTGAAGCACCCTCAAGTTTGTCACGAATACACGCACGGGAGAAGGTAGGGTGGGTCTCACCGCAATTGAGGCAGCGGGCCTGGGGAGAAGTGCACTCCAACTTAGAGTGACCCTCGTTTCCACACAGTGGACAGAAAGAGACAGGACTAGAGCATCTGTGGGTACCATACCCAAACCTCCAGCACTTACCGCAGAGCCTCGGAGATTGAATATATTCCTGAACGGAGCATCTGACACCAGCAAGAATGACAGAGGGCAGAAGGGACCTACCATCAAAGGTAACCTTCTCAACCCGAAGGGGCAGACGGAGATGACCACGAGGGGGACGAGTAAATGTATCCACCTGGAGGACAGAATGACCCTGGGCCTCGAGGATATGCTCGATATCCTCGTGGTAGTCCTTGAGATCCCTAACACCGGTCGCAACATGTTGCGGGAGGAGAACAGTGCCAACACTGGCATTCAACCGAGCGTTCTTCGAGACCCGAACAGGTGTCTCGTCAAGGCAGGATAAGGCGGCCAAGCGGGTGGCCATCCTGAGAAGGAGCAGCAACGACACGGGTACCAAGACGAGTGGGGTTGAAGGTGACAGAGTCATCCACGGAATCGACAAGATGCCTATGAAGGGAAAAAACGTCAGGAGTTTAATCCAAAGGTTGGAGGTCAAAGTACTTAGTCCACGTAGCAGGACCAAACAAAGCATGGAACGAAGTAGGATGGGAAGGGAGCATACGAGAGTGGCCGTGGCGGGGACGGTGATGAGAACCCTTAGAGAGAGACGGTTCAAAAGGAGCAGTAGTCACAAGAAGAGATGGAGCCGTGTAAGGGGACGAGACGATCACCACAGCAGGCTTGGGGCTCGACCCAACCACAGAGGAGGGAGGGGAGCAGGGTGGATGAGTCCGGTTTGGGCCTAAACCGGGTCCTGTAGCGGGGGCTACAGATCCCGGTCTTCCAGGACGGTCCGACTCAGGAAGCCTGGTCGCCCACCCCATGAGTCTGGGTAAGAGAAGTCAAGTCGTTATCCATACAGCAAACCAAGCATAAGAGATGGGACCTGGAACCAAGGGATACCACCTACCAGGGCAGCCAGGGTGGCAGAGTGCTGGCCAGTGCAGGAAGAGTGTGTCGTCCCTAGCGGTGCTCCCCCTTTTCAGCAGGGGAGTCCTACTACTTCGTTCATTCTCCCACACTGGTGCTAAGAACTCAGTCCCCCTATCGCTCCAGCCTGGACACCCAACCAGCCACTCAGGGCGGCCTCTCACAAGCGACCCCTCCAGCGGGTGGTCCGATGGCTCACAAGGCCCCTACATGGTGCCCTTCAGCACGTACACCACCCAAAGAAAAGGCAGGAGAGGGGGCACAGGCAATCCACACCGGTCCCAGGGAGGTTTACGTGAGCCCCTCACCACAGCAAGGAGGCACCACGGACGGTTACATTAGGATTAATTAACATAATGGGACACTTGGGCCCTTCAACTTTTCGGTTGCCAAAATCATTACCAAGAATAATATCTACCCCTGGAATGGGGAGTTGTTCACTTCAACCAACATTACACCATCCTGAAGAATAATTAGAATCAAGGTTAATTTGCATTAAAGCCACCTGTTGCACGCTACCTGCAACACCTTGGAGAAGCACAACTTCACCAAGTTCTCGGGTGTCAACATCAGCAAGTACATTCTGGGCAATAAGAGACTGAAGCTCCAGTATCACGGAGTAATTGAACTGTTTTATTTCTACCATTGTTTCATAATAATGTACCTGTGGAAATGTTGGGTTTAAATTCAGCCATCCAATGGGGATTGACTGTAGTACACGGAGAATGATTAGTTTACAATCCTCTACTCATAATAAGACCAGTGGGCCGTAATTCAGGATGCAAACTATAACAAGAAGCAATCACATGTCCTGAACTCTTACAATGTGTACAATGCCTGACAGGGGACACACCTGTGGAACTAACTGCAGGTTTAGTATTAGCATTACTAGGATTAGATGGTCCTGGCAATGGAGTAACAATTTTAGGTTTAGTAAGAGAAGGGTTCACGGGAGTAACTTGAGCACTAGGATTAGATTTATACTGATGAGGAATTCTGTGAGCATTATGATTTACTCTACGATTAAACTTAGGTGATTGGGCCGTAAACTGGGCCTTAGTCAACAACTCATGTTCATCAGCGAGCTTTGACAGCTCATAAACGTCTGTTACATTCTTTTGTTCTGCTATAGAAGTAGACAATTTGTCTGGGAGACATGACAATACTTCTGTGATAAGAAGATTCTTCAGAGCATCATACTCAGTTATGGAAAGTGATTTTAGCCATCTGTTGCAATAATTAGTCTTTTGACGGGTGAAATCTGCTATCGTCTGATCCCTTACCCTCCTTAGGTTCCTAAACTTTTGCCTGTGTGCTTCTGGATTTAATTGTAAGCGTTTAAGATGCTTTTCTTAACAAATTCATAGTCGAAACTTTTTTCGTCAGGCAAGGATGCAAAAACCTCCTGACCTCGTCCTTTCAGTTGACTCTGCATGATTGCGACCCATTGATCCCTTGGCCAGTTCATACTGACTGCAATCTTAGAAAAATGTGCAAAGAAAACCTCGGGATCCTCCTCATTAAACTTAGGTAACTCTACGTACATATTTATCCTGATGGGATTATTATCACTATTATTTGCAACATTACTAGTATTACCATGCCCGGCTGCCAAACGCTGTGTTTCAAGTCTGAAGTTAGTGTCAGCCTTTTGTTGTTGAATTTCTAACTGTTGCTTCTTTGTTGCCTCCAGTTGCAACTCAACTACAATTCTTCTATTTTGTGCCTCAATCTCTAAACGCCTAGTCTCAAGCTCCCTCTGATGAGCTTCAGCTTCTAATATTTTCTGTTGCTTTGAGCTTCAAGCCTAGCATATGTTACTTGCGCTTCTAACTCAAGACGCTTTAAAACAATATGCTCACTAGTCTTTTGTGACTTCCTCCAGAATTTCCTCTCTTAACTCACCATTCTCTACCAAATGTGTCACTATGACTCCGAATTTGTGCTTTAGTCATGTTATTTTTGGCTGTTAATTCGAGCTTACTGGTCATATGTCGGAAAATCTGACACCATTTAATAATATTACATGCAATTGCAGATAATATTGCTGCCATTGTATCCACAAGTTAACCCATAGAAAATGTAACTTGTAGTGTAATTTTCCGTCTATAGAAAACGGGATATCATTGCCACATACTATTATAATTCACCAGCTATTGTGTAGGAATTATTCTTAAATACATTAGTCTTTGGACTTTTACCATCATAAAACATCTCATTTTAATTAACTTAATTATTAGAATCAAAATAAAGTAAATGTGACCCTTCTATCACTTACTGATATCTAGACAAAGTGCCAAGGCATCAGTAGTAGGGAGTGGTCAGCCATTGTGGTAAGACCACAGAGTCGCGGAGCAAATTACGGCTAATATAAATTCTCTTGGACGAAGTGTTATGGAAACCAAATGTCTGCCATCATCAACACGCTGTCATCAATCTCAAGGGAAGTATTTTTCCGAAACCCGTTTATCTAATCATTTTTGGCCATTAATGTTAGTTAGATAGGGCGTACCGGTGAGAACACGAATGATCGACTCAAAAAAAGTAATTAAGCCTTGGTCTTTATGATTCATTATACAGTATTTTCTCTGATATACCTGTCATTTATTAGGATTCTGGCTTTATAGCTAGCGCCTTTGACAGGTCAAGAAGAGGAAGCAAGACTTGGTACATCAGTTACTATGGGTGATGGGAACTGCCTCAAAATAGAATAATTTGGTGTCTACATCCTAGTTATACCTGGTGGACTTAAGCCTGCTGTACAATAAGATAAGGAACCTCTTCAATGTATATTAAAATATGTAGTTAATGCTGTAGTTTGATTGGCTGCATATATATAAATTTAATATAAAACCCCCTCCCTAATGTGTAAGGATTGATTTGTGAGATTATTGCAGAAATACAGTCCACGTAACATCATATAAATTGCTATCGAAATATATAAATTGACGTAAATATAAATTCTATATAAATTCATATAAATTAAATATATATAAATCTCACAGGTCGGTTCCCACACCATATTTATTAACGCAGACTTTGTTAGGTTTCTAATTCCCTCAAAGTCTGGGCTAGCCAACAGCGACAACACTTGATCCTCCATATTTACTAACACTTGGCACTTGATTGACAAAATATAATTAACACAATGGCATGGCACTACACTTCATTGTAAATTGTTAAGATACTAAAAATTCGTTTAGCCTCACTGCACAAACAAAATATAGGATGACTTACCTCAAAAATCGTGAAGCGTTGGTACTTGTTACACAGGTTGACTCTTGGCATGGCATAGTATTATGTTCTTAAAAAACACACAGACTCCTAAGCACATTGGTACCTAGGAAGGTAAGGTTAGATTAACAAAAGTTAAATATATATGGGAACAATATTTCCCAGCACAGGCCCCCATAAACTGTTACCTACCGTACGTTATGGCTTGTGACCTTGAACAGCAGCAAGAAGCTAGTAGTCTAGGGACATGACTAAGTGCTGTAATCTAGAGTAGGTCACCAGTGTAACCCCATAGTCGGTACATTTCATAATTAGAATTTATCACCCTGAGGAATAAGGAAGTACTCATTTAACTTAATGGTATATTAACAATACTATTCCTGATATGGTTCAGTATATATATATAGATCTAACAACAGATAGACAAATTCACATGTAAATCAATATTACTTAAAATGTCTCCAACAAATATATATTACAGCAAAACAAAAGGGTACCAGACTTAACTTCCACTAGTGATCCATCCGAGAGCTCTAGAAATACTAACTGATTATCCCATGCCGGAGTCACTCATTGCTTCCGCCCCAACATGAATGCCAACATTTATATTTTATTGATTTTACTTAAATGGAGCAATATAATGGGAATAAAGTAATCTTAATCTGATTTAAAGAATGATCACATTTACATGCATGCACAGAGATAATGTAGTTATTAATAAATGCAGTTATTATTATTTATAAATTAAAGAAGCGAATGCTAGCCACGGCAACACAACAGGAAGTAAAGGGTTCTCACGGGGTCTTGCCAACTACTTGATCGAACTATAACAGTTTCCCCACAGTGTTTCCCCTAGATCGGCATTAAAAGCGACTTTTCTCACGGTTCAGCTACGAGCTTACAAAAATATAACCATTTCCCACGGTTGGTCCATTTGTGGATTATTTCAACATATATTATATTAGCACATACAAGTAGTGAAATATATAAGCACATGTAATCACATACAAGTAATGAATATATAAGCACATACACGTAATGAAATATATAGGCACATAAGCAATGAATGTATTCATACAAGTAATGAATATATATATAAGCACAAATTAATTAATATTCAAATACATATCTTATAGGGATACGTAACAGCTACAAGGTTGAAGAACTGCTACGTCAGCTTTGAAATTGCCATTGAACATGCAATTCATTGAAACTACCACGTGTAACATTTTCAAAGCATCTGGCATGGGAAAAGTATTGCAGAAATGTAAACTTATTGTTTGGGATGAAGTCGAAGGCTTTCGACCGTGTGTCTTTAGCCTTTGTTTTTCGTGTGTTAGAGCGGCTTGGGTTTCCGCTTTTGTTTGTTCGTTGGGTGTGTATGTTGTACGCTCGGTGTTGCAGCCGGGTATGCATTTATAGGTACTTGAGTGCTCCTTTCCCTGTGCGCCAGGGTTGTCCGCTTTCTATGCTCCTTTATGTGCTCTTTCAGGAGCCTTTTTTTCGGGCGGTCAAGGCCTGTGCGTTGATCCCCCCTCCCCGGCTGCCGTCTGGTCTTTGGTTACCCATCTGCGGTTATGCGGATGATACCGTCCTGTTTGTGGCCTCGGAGGGTTCTGTTGGGGCGGTCCAGGCCATGGTTGAGAGGTTTGAGTTGGCCACTGGGGCCCAAGTTAATCGTGCCAAGTCCGGACTTCTGGGTATCGGTGGGTGGTCCTCTCGCCTTGTGTGGGAGAGGTCTTGGTTTCCGGTGGTCTCCTCTCTTAAAAATATATAAGTATCTACATTTGGGTTCACCATAGAGAACCACTGAGGTGGTATAGTGAATGCAGACAATAACAGGTGGGCACATAATCAGTAAACGATGCTATCTGCCACCGTCCCTCAGCATTACTCTTCCCACAGCGCTAATTATCACAACAATCCTGCTATTATCACAATCCTGGTCATTTTTATCACAGTCAGGGTCATCTGTAATACTGTCATTGCTAATAATAGCAGTTACATATTTATTTTGACATTTTTAGGCAATGCTGTGGTCACAAGGGGCCGTTTCAGTCATGTAGGAAAAGTTGTTCAATGTCAACCAATATTATTTGACTAGTTGTATATGAAAAGTACTGAAATTGTCCCAAGTTTCAGTACTGCAGCGTAAATAGAAAGAGAGATTTTTTTTTCAACGTTTTTTACACATTTTCAAGTCTACACTTCAGAACACACGTTTCAGATATAATTATTCTGTGACACTTTTCTGACACATTAGCATATAATAAATGATTGTGTGATTTAGGATTTCCAAAACATCTTTAGTTTTCCTAATACAAATGTTCAAAGTTCCCCCCAAAAAATTATGCAAATATGGCATGTTTATTGCTATTATAAAATCAATAAATGAACTTAGAGAAAAGTGAAATCTTGCACATGTAGAGACATGCCCTCCACATATACTGTGTAAGTTTCATGTAAATTGAATAAAAAATTATTCAGTTTTGTAAACATTTGTGTCAATTGAAAAAAAACAGAAATTAATGAAGTCTAAGGTTCTAAAATCTGTGGCTGAGGTTGACATCAACCAATTTTCTCCAGAATTGGCATCCTTACAGATAGGTATACGTACAGTAAGGTGTGTAAGTTTGATGCAAATCGTCCGAAAAAAAAATTGAAAAAAAAAAAATCCTTTTTTTTTCTTAAATTTTTTTCCAATTAAACTAATTATAATATTTGTTTAATATATGCTATTGTGATAGCAAAGAGTCATAGCTATGATTTCAGTTGACACTTTTGATTCATAATCGATTTTGACCATTTTGGCATAATTTTCACAACTATTTCATTATTTTTTTTTCTCCCTTCCTATTTATGCTACGATGCTGAAACTTGGACCAGATGAAACACTTTTCATATAGAACTTGTCAAAAAAGTTTGATTGAAATCGAATGAGTTTTCATTTTTTGCATTTTTGGAGCCAAACGGGATTGGAACGCCCCCTTCTGAACAGCAATGCTGTTAGCTACATGCGCCAGCCTTGGTTGCTCCCACAGTATTGTGGCTTTCACACCAGGGAATATTGCCCACGATATTTTTTAAACATGCGTCTGTTTACAAGAGCCCTGTGGAAGCTGATTTGAACTCCGTGTAGCCGCGGGCCATTTGACTCGTGCCTGGCACCCTATGGCGTATACATACGCCATGCACACCGCGAGACATGTTACTTCATGCAAACATTACCTGTAATTCCTCGATCGACACCAGCGAACGAAATAAATGCTTGCCTGAAATACTCTACTTTGTGGCGCCACCTAAAGATGTTAAAATTAACTACAAATATGCGTGTCCAGCTGCAAAACGACCCATTAGCTGAGATATTCTCACATCAATTTCTGGAAATTGGGAACGGAAACGTGCCAGTTGATCTGACCTCAGGACGAATTTCATTGCCTCATAACTTCTACAATTTAGTGATGTGAAAAGAATTTTTTTTATATATTTATTTTTACATGCGTACATGCTAATAAATACAATAAAACAAGAACAAAACAGAACACAAACAACAAAGGCACAAAACAAAGAAAGACAAATACACTAAATACCGGCCTGAAGGGCCGACAACAAAAACACAACAATGAACATAAACATAAAGGAACACAGTAAATATAGGTAACAAGACAATACAGGAAGGTAATGAAAAAAAAAAACTACACATAGCACAAAATCACTGTAGAAAAGGAACAGTGCAAGACGTGACATGCAATGTTAAACGTACAGGCAATCATGAGTAAGGCAACAGATTACAATAATCACAAAGGCACAGTTACAAATGACAAAGGCACAAGGTCACAAAGGACAAAGGCACAAGTTACAAAGGCACAGGATGAAATTACAAAGGCACAAAATTATAAAGCACCAAATACACAAAACGTCGGCCTGAAGAACCGACAACCAAACAATAAGCACAGCAGTACTGTGACAAAATACCCAAACCCTCACCCAACAACCCAACTCGTGAAACAACACAAAACAAGCCAACTGGCCCTGAAAACCACACAAAGAGGTATAATACAGAACACCAGAAAGTAAATACAATACACACACACACGCAATCGCACACCACGCACACAAACGAACACAACACAACAACACAGCACAAACACACACAAAAAAATCACTTAAAAGAAGAAGACACGACAGTGGTAGGCAAATACTTCTCAGGAAATCCATGCCTAGGATATTTCTGCTTATAAGCTTCTCACACTAAGTACTCCCAGTCGGTAGGACAATGATCCCCCTGCTTCAGGGGGGCGGGCATAAACTCGGGAACCACCAGATCAGGCTGAAACGGCAGCATCCGAAGCTAGTCGACAGTTGTTGCTTAACGAGGGAAGGCAGAGCAAAGGGAAGCGGAAGACACGGAAGAAGCGGACGCAGGCCCCCGAGAAGGCCCCGCCGGACGCACAGGAGAAGACGACGAAGTCCGCCGAGACGGCAACCCCACACCTGATACCTCAAGAGACACAGTAGAGACGGTTGTAGACAGGAGAGGAGGCAAAACCGCTGCCGATGAACCAGGGGACGAAACTGGGGGCACGGAAACCCCAGAGCGAGCAGTCTTCCTGAACATCATCACCAGGCCACTACGCTCACCAGCAGGAGGAACCACCCCCCACGCAGAACCGAAACCATCCGACGCAGGCGACGCACCGGAAGCAAGCTCCACAGGCACCTCACGAGAAGAAACATCGATACAGGCAGCCGCAGGCACATGGACTTCCTCCACCACCGACGAATGCGACGGAACCTCACCACTTTCAAAGATCCACCATCATCGAATTCTCCCGCATCAACCAGGGCAGGACGAACATTTGACGGCCACACAACCGGCTGAGAGGCAACCGCAACAGGCGACACAGCATCTGGAGGAAGGGCAACATCTGCAGGAGACGCTTCAGGCGACACACGGGGTACGGCAGCAGCCAAAGCGGCGTCCACACCCACCGAATCCTTCTCCACAGGGAGCGGCCGGAAATCCTCCTCACGGAAGAGGTTGACGGGCGCGACGGCAGGTTCAGAGTACCCAGCAGCCTTATGACCCAAGAGGCCACAACGGTAACACGTACGGGGCTGGCGAGCATAAAACACTCGAACAGAACACCCCAGAAGCCTCACTTGAGAAGGAATGTCCTTCTCAAGTGTCCTTGGAATGCCGCAGCCTCATTCCTAGGGTGCGAATATTTGACAGCACACCCTTTAGCGGACCTGAGGAGAGCAGGTGCAACTGCACACTGACGACCGCCCCAAACTGGCCGAAATAACGCCTCAGCAGACCCTCCGGAAATTCCAGGGGCGCCCCATGCATGCTTACATACGTGATGGCACCACTGCGATGGGAGACAGTCACAGTGCCTGCACCTTCGGGCAGGGGCAAGGTCGGCCCCTCGTACCGAAGTAAAAACGCCCTGTATACCTCCTCTGTCGTGAGTTTAACAACCACTCTATGGGCAGACACCTGCTCAACACCATAAACATCCCCCACAGGGACCCGCAGCATGTCACACAGCACCAAACCCACATCGGGATAACCCGCCCGAGCAGAAAACTCGAGGCCTATTGACTGGGCAGGCAAAACAGGGCAGAGGGGGGGGGGGCCCCATGGGGCCAACACGCCAAACCGCACCCACCCCCTCTCAACTCTAGGTAGCAATTGGCAGGTCAAGCAAGTGCGTCTTGACCCCCTGGCGGCCAACGGGCGAATCCCCTGAAAAGAAGAATTGGTTGAAAAAGTATTTCCCAATATTCAAACAAATTATAAGAATCACGATTGGCTGAGTGAACGAGCTGTTCTTGCAGCCAAGAACAACGACATCTACGAACTTAACAATATTATTCAGTCTGACATACAGAGCGAGTCAGTCACATACAAGTTGGTCTACACTGTTGAGGAAGCAGATGAGGCGGGTAATTATCCAACAAAATTTTTGAATTCACTTGATTTGCAAGGGATACCACCGCACGCACGGCAATTGAATATCGGCGTGCCAATTATCATGTTGCAAATATCAACCAGACCAAACTTTGCAACGCTAAGTTGCAAATCAGCAATTTCGTAGAAGCAACAATCTTGACAGGACCTTTCAAAGGTGAAGATGTCCTCATTCCTCGCATTCCTATGAATCCAACAGATATGCCATTTCAATTTAAGAGATTGTAATTTCCAATTCGATTGGCGTTTGCAATCACCATCAACAAAGCTCTGGGCCAATCTTTAGAATAGTGTAGTTTATATCTAGACACAGATTGCTTCTCACATGGACAATTATATGTTGATTGTTCTAGAGTCAACAAACCAGACAATCTCTTTATCTCCACAGACAATGGAAAAACAAAAAATACTGTATACCCACAAGCATTGTGAAATTAAACATAATAGACACGTGCACTTTCTCTTTTCTTTCCATTCCATTTGACCAGACTGAGCCACAGCAATGTGTGGCGGGTATAGCTAGTGCAGAAATAAATTTAGATACGAAGAATCCTATACTTCTACCACGTCACCACATCATCACTAAACTCATAGTTCTGCATTACCATGAACATAGTACAATGCATGGTGGAGTATTAGATACTCTTACTGATCTTAGACAGAGTTTCTGGCATCCCCATGGTCGCCAAATTGTCAAATCCTTAATCAAGTCTTGTGTAATCTACAGGAGATATGATGCTCGAGTGTGTCCTTATCCAGGACCTTCTCCCCTACCTAAGGAGCGAGTCGTCCACCTTCGTCCCTTTGAGACCACAGATGTCGACTACACAGGAGCACTAAATTTAACCGGCACTCCGGATAAGATTCCAGTGAAAGCCTACATTTGTCTTTTCACGTGTGCTACCACACGAGGCGTACATTTAGAAGTCACTTCTGACGTGAGTGCAGAAGCCTTTCTACAAGCCTTTCGCAGATTTGCTGCACGCAGATCTTGCCCAAAATTAATGATTTCAGATAATGGATATAACTTCGTGGCAGGAGAAACCTGCTTACCAGAAATATGGAACCCTACAGAAGTACACTCTGTGCTCAAACAGAGACAATGTCACTGGAAATTTATTCCTCCAATGAATTGGAGGAAGGCCTTACACCGGCAGAAAATTAATCTCGCAGAACTACTGACCCTTGTCATAGAGATTGAAGCTCGAGTCAACAACAGACCTTTATCCTACTTATCAGAAGATTTTTCCTCTAAGAGAACCCTGAGTCCCTCTCATTTGATTCATGGTGGTCTTCTGAGTCCTCTTTTATCTTTAAGAGACGAGGATCCAGCTGACCCTTCATGTGTCAAAGCGAGTGACTTGGTGGAGAGTTATAAACACCTTTCAAGAGAGATCGTGCCAAGGTGCCAGAGTTCGTGGAGGTCTACGTCTGCATGCAACACAATTCCGGGCGAGCATAATTCCAGTTCCTACTGATTTTTGATTATAAGTGCACTTAGTAACATTTTTCACATGTTGGTTGCTCGTTCGTTATGCCACGCAATAATCAACAAAACATAGTTGAACAGAATCTATACTCACTTCTCAATGAGAAATAGTGATATTAACTATAGTCTAGACAACCTTTACATTTAATTTGCTTTTCAGCTTGACTGGGAGCGGCGTGAAGGAGAAGAATTAATTTCATTCCATGTGTATGCTCGACATCGCGTTGCAACAAGTGTGCTGTCGTTATCGCCCCACACGTTTCCAACTAATTCAGTTGAACAGCTAAGCTGACTTGATTTCTCGTAGTGTAGTATTAGATATACTAACATCTAGTTACACGAATGATTTCCTTTCAAATTGCCATTTACTTGTCATTTATGAAAGTTATATTTTTTACTAACTATAAATATTTGATTTATATATGAACTAATAATTTGAATTTGCATACAATTTCTTTCTGACGATTGAACCAGCGTCGGATTATTGGTGCTAGAACTTAATTGTATCCTAGCGCTCGTACCCCCCATTTTGTGAAAGTTAATCTGATTCTTATTTCATGATAAATACAATTTTGCTTAGATCCATAGGACACTAGTTCTTGGTATCAATCTAATCCTCTTGCTCATTTTTTGTTTTCCACTTTTTCTTAAAAAGTGGTGGTTCTGCGTATGTATTGAAGTATATAGTGTGCACAGCTGTCTGTTTTACAATCCCAATAGAATTGATTTTTCATAAACTCTAAACGTTTGGAGTTATAATTTTTTTTGTCTAAATTTGCACTTATTTCAAATGCCATATTGTCCAATTTTTTTATTCAGTAATATATACTGAAAGCCTATATTTAAATATATGAATAATATATTTAGAGCATAATAACTCCAAACGAACAGTCGGTGACATTTTATATTTTTGCAGCTGATTTCAAAATCTGAAATTTCAAAATTGTATTCTATAATTATTTATATTTTCTTGTTTTCAAGTTCACGCTGGTATCATTCAGGGAAAGTTGGAGCATTTGCCAAGTAGATAATGCACATCAAATTTGAAAGAGTCTCAGAAAATTTAAGAATCATTCAGGGAAAGTTTGAGCATTTGCCAAGTAGATAATGCACATCAAATTTGAAAGAGTTTCAGAAAATTTAAGAAACTGAGCCCACTGTCACACTTATATGACCTTTTGTGCAGTTTAGGGGGTTAAGTTCAGTGTATTTTCTTTGTTATGTATGCAGTTGATAGTTATCTGTAGAGACAAACTAAATAACATAAGCCATATAAAGTCTAGACTGGATAGATTAACTCAGTGATTATGTCGTGCTATTTAATCTGAATATAATATATATTTTATATACGTTTTACTTTTTCGTTCATTAACTTGTTTCTACCAGGAGCATACTGGTGTATCTATTAAATACATGGTATTATTAACCCCTAGATATTACCCATGCTGACAGGTACACGAGCCTTGCTGAACTAGATATATAACAAATTACAAGGGAATAAGGTAGATGACCATAATCCTTTAGTATTTATTCACAAAATGAAACTAAATAATCAGAGGTTTTTAAGGTGGTCATTTTTTTGAAGGAATTTAATCTCTATATTCATCATATTCCTGGTAGTTTCAATGTTTTGGCTGTGCTTTGTCCAGGTGTTTTTCTTCAGAAAATCTTGAGAGTAAAGGGACCCCCATAAGATATCCTGATTGTATATGTCAATCATGATATTGACAATTAGTTTAAATTATTGTATATTAAATATACAATTAGATTGCATATATCAACTTTCATTTCCATGTCAACTTGATTGTTGTACTATTATGCTTGCTGTAAATGTAGTGCAGGTTATGAATATTAGTTACTTATGCATATTTCATTTATTATAATATTGTTGCAGTCCATGTCAGTTAAGGATTAATTCATTATGTACCACCATGTTCATAGTGAACATTTCTTGTGATGGAGGGATGTTATGTTCCAGCATGCACCAGTATGATCATGGTATGACTGGTATATGCTGAGATCATACCATGTTGTGATATAAGGCAGAAAGCCTAGTATCACTAATATGTCGTATATAAATTACCATTAGTTGGCTATAGTATAATGTGTATACCGTATTGAGTTTCTTATGTAGGTAACCAATATTTGATATGTATCACTGCTGGATGTAATAGTATTTACATATAAAGATTTATTCTGTAGTAGGAGGTATAGAGCAGAAGCCTATTGTTACTGATACCTACTGGCTTGATTAAAATTGATATACATGTATTTGTGAGGATATATATACACATCAGGGTTTTGAGATAATGTTGTGTATATTATATTTCATTGGTATTTCTGTATCATTAATAATTAATGCATATTGTATTATAGAAGAATTCTGGCAGTTGACTTTGTACTATACTCTTGAATCCTCCCTTTCCACGCACCTTTCCAATTTTGCTTGCTGGCCGGGCTAAGTACTACCAAGTCTTGTACTGTAGATAGAAAATCTCTCTTTGTATCTTTGTATATTATTATATTTTCTAGAATTTTGTAGGCAGTTATGCTACATTATATCTGTTGAATGCACAGTGATCTGAGTGGTAACACCACATATAATAATTTAAGTATTGGCTGAGGCTCAAATGCAATCAGGATAAAAACAATATTAATCTTAAGTCAGACCCACATACAACTGCTGATTCAAAAATGCTCACCTACCCCGTACCAAAAGTTTTTTACTTCTTTTACTCACTGTGTTCTGCTGTATCACATTTTCTACTACACGGCTACATATTCCAAAGCTTACCAGGTCCTTAAGACCCTCACCAAAACTGCACCAAAACGACGCTGGACTATTTTAGAGAACTTATCATGTTGACACATACTTGCCCCGCTGACATTGACTCTATCTGAGATTCCCTAGACATGTATCACTATCTTTAATCTTTACCTACCTTAGTTACGTATACATCATGAACTCACGTTACTCATAGTTTGAGCTTTTTGCTCCTTAATATTTGAAAT
>WNGS01168260.1:33153-53192 GCA_020271785.1 Procambarus virginalis | reverse complement strand
AACACACCAATATCTGGTTTACTACCAATATATATAATAATAATAATCACAGATCAATAATAATAGTCACAGTAAATTCTCTGATGAATCTTGGTGCTTGCACACACCCACACATAGATATATATGTAAACTGATACTGTGAGCGCTCTGGGCAGCCTCACCACATACTGTGCTCTCTGTGACTTAAACTCAAGTGAGACTTGCTCACGACATATAAAATATCCTGAAGAATATATATATAGCTAACTAAAGGGGAAATGGGAGGGTAACTGTAAACACCTACTTCACCTATCATAGGATGACAGTTGGGTTGTAGCTCCTGGTCCAGGCTCTCGCCTCGTACACCATCCAGAAACACAAGCCCCACGCCTTAGGATGTCGCGTCTCGCCGCTTCTGTACACTGCAGGTCCGTGCTCCTTCCTCTACAGTACGTCGCAGGGTTGAAGTCGGTCTCCTGGCCGTCAACTTTCCTCCCAACTACGGCAGCCAGCCTACGTCTCGGCGGTCGTCGTACGTTTCCCAATTAGTTCTTGTCACTGTACTCCCAGAGTAACTGCCTCTCACCACTACGAAGTCACTGTGAAGTTACCAGCCGTCCCAGACGAATGCTGCTTAAGCTCCACACGCACAGCACCCGACTTCAGAGCACTTGAAGCTCACAACACTGTCAATTCCCTCGTCGTCTAGATATATCGCTAGGTATTTGGGAAGACTTCTCGACGTGCTTGCATTCAACTGTTGACTCGTAGGGTTCCACGAAGGTGGGGTTACTGTCAAACTTGACAGGATCGTCGATCACACGTTCAACCTGGTTGACAAGGCTGTCAACCCTTTTCACTCACGGTGGGTGGCCCGGCCACTAAGCTGTCTCTTATACTGGTGAACCGCCAATGACGACACACGTCGATGCCCGGCCCACTTCTTGCAACGCACCTGTCCCCTGAGCACTTGTTGCTCAATATTCTGTCAATTCCTTATCTGAGCCACTTCTGGGTTGCAGGAAGACCTCACAGAGTGCGTGCCAACAACTGGAGACGCTTAAATCCACCGGAGTTCGGTAAATCCGTCACACTGACAGGACGACCGATCGCGCGTCTTACCTCTCGGACGCGTCGTGAAAGACTGATCTCTCCACGGCGCCAACACGGCCGGACTCCCCCTGCCTATGTGACGTCACTTTTCCCAAAGTTGGTTTTCATTGGCTTCCAGTGCCACGTCGCTGACGGTGACCAATCTGGCGCCACTGACGTCACACAGTTTTGGCGGGAGAACAGACTCGCCAGCGCCATATTGGCTCCCTAAAGGGCCTATCCCACAGGCCAAAATACTACATTTTCTCAAATTTCTCGGCTCATCGAGAATGCTGTTCTCTCCCACATATGTTCAATTGATGCCTGCAATGTAGAGAACGCTCGTGAATAGTGGACATGACTCTTACAGCAGGCGTGGGAGAATTAGAAGGGGGGGGAACACCGTCACACTACCCAGTCTGTCACGTCTTCTGTGTCTCCGTTTTCCTCTCCCTCTAGTCCTCCTTCCCGTCATTCCCCTCCGTCTCTTGGCTCTCCACGCTGCCTGACTGTGCGGGCCGACGTCCATTGCTCTCCTGACGGTTGTGTTGTTCGCTCTCGCTCTTCTTCTCCTTTCGAGATGCTGGAGTCTGTTGCCCAGTACATTGCTGCTGGGACGCCTGTATCTTTGAGTCAGAAGCGGAAACCTGGCTCCTCTCCTTTCTCCTCCCCTATCGGTAAGAAGGCTTTGCTTTCTTCTTCACCCCCTATCTCTGATTCTATCATTCCTTCCCCTCCCGCTTCGGTGGTGGAGCCCCTTGTTCCTACTGTAGGGGATTCTTTAGCCCCCAGTTCCATCTCGGTTACTGCCCTTGCTGAGGTGCGCTCCCCTCTTTCTGGCTGTCCCCTCCCTTTCCTCCTCCTCTAGACCCTGCTCGTCCACCTCTGGTCTGTCCTCCCACTTCTTTCCCTCCTTCTTTACTCAGTTTACCCATGCCCCCCTAACCCTGACTTCGCTGACCCTGCTCCTGACTCTGTGCTTTTTAGCGTGCTCTGTCCCTTCTTCACCTTTGTTTCTTCTTATCTCTGTTACTCTGTCATGTTCACAGAAAACGGAACGATCCGTTTTTATGTGCTGCGGTTCACACGCCAGTGGAGAAGGTAAACAGAAGCGTACAGGACGCTACCAGCTTGGAAGCTACTAGTCATGTAATCGTTTATAAGTATTAAAGTCAGTAACCAAGCAATGACTTTATATCAACCCAACAACCAAGACTTCCTCAGCTACACAAACACCACACTCTCCTCTCTCTGTTTGCTGATGTATTTTCTTCAATGGAACATCCGTGGATTTTATGCCAATTTCCTTGACCTCCAACTTCTCATTTCACAGTTTTCACCCCTTTGTGTGTCTCCAGGAGCCGATG
Source organism: Procambarus virginalis (assembly GCA_020271785.1). NCBI lineage: Eukaryota > Metazoa > Arthropoda > Malacostraca > Decapoda > Cambaridae > Procambarus > Procambarus virginalis. The sequence goes on along the minus strand of WNGS01168260.1, from coordinate 50,754 downwards.
CTTGGTGCTCGTCCTGGTCGCTTCTGTGGCTATTCTTTTCTCTGTGCCCCCCCACCCCAGCAACAGCTGGGGTCCATAATTCTTCTGCTCTCTTGATTCGTTCTGATGTTCCCTTTGTCCTCTTACTTTTTTCCTCGCCTCTCCACTGTTCTGCCGCCCGTGTCTTTGTGTGTAGATGGTACACGGTTTGTTCCATTTATCTCCCCCCACTGTCCCACTTTCTCTTCCGATCTCAAACACCTCCTAGACTCCTTGCAGGAGCTCCTGCTGGGTGATTTCAGTTGTCGTCATGCCCTTTGGGGTGATGTGCTGACAAACACCCGGGGTCGCCTCCTTGAACCTTTCATCCTCACTTCTTCCCTGTCCCTTCTAAATTCTGGTGAGCCCACTTATTTGAACTCGGACTCGCTCCCTTTCTTGTCTCGATTTTTCTGTGCTCGTCATCCCTTTTTTTAGATTTTGGGTGGCGGGTCCTTGATGACCTCCATGGCAGTGACCATTTTCCTATCCTTGTTTCTTTTTTCTCTTTTTCGCCCTCCTCTCTCTTTCACTAGGTGGCAGTTTGCCGAGGCTGACTGGCGCCTCTTTACTCTCCGTGCTACTATTTCCGACCTCTCCATTCTGCCTCTCCCTCGCGCCCTCCTTCTTTTTCATGACACTGTCTTTGACGCTGCCCTCCACTCTATTCCTCGCTCTTCCTCTCGGGGAACGCGGAAGTGCGTTCTCTGGTGGAATATGGACTGTGCTCGGGCTGTCCGCTGTAAGCGTGCAGCCTGGAAGAGACATCAGCACTGGCAGACGGTTGAGTCTTTTCTTTTGTTTCGGAAGGCGAGTGCGGTGGCCCGTAGGACCATCCGTGCGGCTAAACGTGCTTGCTGGGCGTCTTATGTCTCCACCGTTACGTCCGAAACTCCTCTCCTGGTCTGGAAACGTATCCGCAAGATTGTGGGTAAGTTCGTTCCCGATGTCTCACCTGTCTTTCGCCTGCATGGTGCTCTTGTGGCGAACCCGTTGCAGGTTGTGACCGAACTGGGTTCCCATTTCTCCTGTTAGTTCTGGTTCTCATCTCCCCCAATCCTTCCTTCTTCGTAAGCCTCTTCTTGAATCTCATCCTTTAAATTTCTGTACTTATCTTCACTTCCCTATAATGATCCCTCTCTCTCTCTCTGAGCTTCAGTCTGCCCTAGCCCTTTGCGGTTCTACGGCAGCGGGCTCCGATGGCGTTCATTATGAAATGCTTCGCCATCTCCCTCCGTGCACGTCTCAGTATTTACTGAGTCTGTACAATCGGGTCTGGGAGTCGTCGTCGGTCCCTGAAGACTGGCTCGATGCTGTTGTCCTTCATGTCCGGAAACCAGGGTCTCTCGGGTCATCCCCCAAGGACTTCCGCCCTATTGCCCTCACGAGTTGTGTCTGCAAGCTCTTTGAACGTATGGTTAACGTTCGTTTGATGTGGTTCTTAGAACACTATCACCACCTCTCCCTTCTCAATTTGGTTTTCGCAAGTGCCGCAGCACAACGGATGTCCTGGTGAACTTGGAGGTCTATATTCGTACTGCTTTTGCTGCGAAGACCTCCGTTGTTGCCGTCCTTTTTGACCTGGAAAAGGCTTACGACACTACCTGGCGGTATCATATTGTCTCAACTTCATTCTTTTGGCCTTCGTGGGAACCTCCCTCTCTTCCTCCAGAGCTTCCTCTCTCGTCGTTCCTTTCGTGTGCGGCTTGGTACTGCTCTCTCTCCTTTTCGGCAGTATGAGGGTGTACCCCAGGGTAGTGTTCTGAGCACTACTCTTTTTCTAGTTGCCCTCAACGGTCTTCTTTCCTCTTCCTTCTGGCGTCTTCTCTGCTCTCTATGTTGATGATCTTACCCTTTGCTGTCGGGGTGATGATTCACCTCTCCTTCAACGGCGGCTTCAACTTGCGATTGATGCCGTGTCGTCTTGGGCCACCGATCATGGCTTCAAGTTCTCTGCGTCTAAGACTTGTGCTATGACTTTACTCGGAAGCATGTCGTTCTTCGTCCCTCTTTGTCGCTTTATGGTCATCCCATTGTGTACAGGGATTCCGCAAAGCTCTTTAGGTTAGTCTTTGACACTCGTTTGTCTTGGTCAGCCCATATCTCTTACCTCCGAGTTGAATGCTCTAAGGCCCTTAACCTACTTAAGGTTTTGTCCCATACTTCTTGGGGAGCGGATAGGCGCACGCTCCTCTATTTGCACTCCTCTCTCGTCCTGTCTAAACTCGATTATGGTTGCCCTGCTTACTCTTCTGCTTCTCCTTCTACTCTTCGCCGTCTTGATGCTTTGCACCATACTGGGTTGCGTCTCAGCTCTGGTGCCTTTCGTTCGACTCCCGCCCTCAGTTTGTATGTTGACACTGGCTTTCTCTCTTCAGGACCGCCGTGATCGCTACTGTCTTCGCTATCTTGCGCGGTCCTTACAACATCCTTCCTCTCGCCTCTGTGTGCTTTGACTTTTCCTCCTCCTGTAGCTCCTGTTCCTCTTCATCGTCTCCCACTTTCTGTCCGGTTATCTCGCTTGCAGGATTCTCTTTCTGTTCATATTTCTAATGTTTCTCCTCATATTGTTCCTTCCTTGCCTCCGTGGAGAGTCCCCCTTCCCAAGTTTTGTACGTCCTTGACTTGTATTACTAAAGCCTTTACCCCTCCTACAATTCTGAAAAGCCTCTTCCTTGAGCACTTTTCTTCGCACTCCCACTCTATTTCCATCTTCACCGATGGGTCTAAGTCTGCGGACGGTGTGGGCTACTCTGTTGTTTTTCCTGACTGTACTTATATGTGTCGCCTCCCTTCGGAGGCTAGCGTCTTTACGGCGGAACTTTATGCTATTCTCTATGCTCTCCTTCTCTTGCTTTCTCATTCTCATTCATCCTTTGTGGTTGTAGTTGACTCTCGTAGTGCCCTCATGGCTCTAGTGTCCTTTAATCCTGTCCACCGAGTAGTCATCGAGATTCAGCATTGGCTGTTTCTTATTTCTAGTAAATTTAAATCGGTAGAGTTTTGCTGGGTTCCCAGCCATATTGGTGTTTCTTTCAATGAGCGTGCGATGCTGCCGCTAAGGACGCTATCCGTTCTTGTCCCATCTCCCGTAAAGGTCTTCCTTATTCCGTATTAACTTTTATCCTGTTATTCATTCCTCTATCCTTGCCCATTGGCAGGGTTGTTGGTCCTCTGTGGTTAGTAACAAGCTGCGTACTCTCAAACGTAGTGTGTCCCCGTGGCCTTCCTCCTACCACCGTAACCGGCGGTGGGAGACTGCTTTGGCATGGCTGCGGGTTGGCCATACTCGCTTAACCCACAGTGGAGCGCCGCCCTGCTCCTTATTGTCCGAGTTGCGTTGTCCCTCTTAGTTGTGCATATCCTTGTTGAATGTCCTGACTTCCAGGACGAGCGTGTGTCTTGCTTTCCGACCGTCCCTCGCGGTCACTTGTCCCTCGATAGAATTCTAGGTGAATCGGATACTTTTGATATCGTTCGCCTTATGCGTTTTTGCTCTCGTATTGGCATTCTTGGTGATATTTAGCGCCCTCTGATTATTTCGCACTTTGATGGTGCTACATAGCCTTCCCGGTTTGGTGCCTTCTTTTGATAATTACCTTACCTTATATATTCATTACTTGTATGTGATTACATGTGCTTATATATTTCACTACTTCTATGTGCTTATATATTATATGTTGAAATAATCCACAAATGGACCAACCGTCGGAAACGGTTATATTTTTGTAAGCTCGTAGCTGAACCGTGAGAAAAGTCGCTTTTAATGCCCATCTAGGGGGAAATACTGTGGGGAAACTGTTATAGTTCGATCAAGTAGTTGGCAAGACCCTGTGAGAACCCTTTACTTCCTGTTGTGTTGCCGTGGCTAGCATTCACTTCTTTAATATATAAATAATAATAACTGCATATATTAATAACTACATTATCTCTGTGCATGCATGTAAATGTGATCATTCTTTAAATCAGCTTAAGGTTACTTTATTCCCATTATATTGCTCCACTTAAGAAAAATCAATAAAATATAAATGTTGGCAATTCATGTTGGGGCGGAAGCAATGAGTGACTCCGGCATGGAAAAATCAGTTAGTATTTGTAGAGCGCTCGGATGGATCACTAGTGGAAGTTAAGTCTGGTACCCTTTTGTTTCTGCTGTAATATATATTTGTTGGAGACATTTTAAGTATATTGATTTACATGTGAATTTGTCTATATGTTGTTTGAGCTATATATATACTGAACCATATCTGGAATAGTATTGTTAATATACCATTAAGTTAAATGAGTACTTATTTATTCCTTAGGGTGATAAAGTCTAATTATGACATGTACCGACTACGGGGTTACACTGGTGACCTACTCTAGATTACAGCACTTAGTCATGTCCCTAGACTACTAGTTTCTTGCTGCTGTTCAAGGTCACGAGCCGTAACATACGGTTGGTAACAGTAGCAATGTCGCAACTATTCCGTACGATGCAAGAGCTAAGGTTATGCCATTCTATGATCGAAATGCTGCCAGAATCAATCTAATTAGAATGGTTTTACAGTTCCTCCTGGCGCATCTAAGAAGATTTCTCCAAACCCGTTCTTGACTGTTTGAATTATTTGATTGCAGTGCCTTTTCGCACAAGCGTTAGCTTAAGAATATTGGATTGCACATACGACAACAGATCACCTGTGTTGTAATTTTGTTCACGACGCAATTCTACATCGAACGAAGCAGCAGCTGATCGATTCGGTGATGGCATTTCCAATTGATTTAGAACTTTGTTTGCGATTTCTAAGCACAAATCTTCAATCATTATCAATGCTTCGTTGTACATTTCTGCTGTGAAATCCATGTTCATATTTGAATTGTCCTTGCGTATTCGACGGATAATATCTTCAGCCATATGCAAATTATATTTCTCCCATAACTCTGTTGGAGATGAAAGAGCCAATGGTCAATATGATTGCAAAGAATGCACGAATCTCAACGTGCAAATTATGTGTTGAAACATTCACGTTAGGACCGTGATGCAACACTCACGTTTGGACCGTGATGCAACACTCACGTTAGGACCGTGATGCAACACTCACGTTAGGACCGTGATGCAACACTCACGTTGGGACCGTGAAGCAACACTCACGTTAGGACCATGAAGCAACACTCACGTTAGGACAGTGAAGCAACACTCACGTTAGCACCGTGATGCAACACTCACGTTAGCACCGTGATGCAACACTTACGCTAGGACTGTGATGCAACACTCACGTTAGGACCATGAAGCAACACTCACGTTAGGACCGTGATGCAACACTCACGTTAGGACCGTGATGCAACACTCACGTTAGGACCGTGATGCAACACTCACGTTAGGACCGTGATGCAACACTCACATTTGGACCATGATGCAACACTCACGTTAGGACCGTGATGCAACACTCACGTTTGGACCGTGTTGCAACACTCACATTTGGACCATGATGCAACACTCACGTTAGGACCGTGATGCAACACTCACGTTAGGACCGTGATGCAACACTCACATTTGGACCATGATGCAACACTCACGTTAGGACGTGATGCAACACTCACGTTAGGACCGTGTTGCAACACTCACATTTGGACCATGATGCAACACTCACGTTAGGACCGTGATGCAACACTCACGTTAGGACCGTGATGCAACACTCACGTTTGGACCGTGATGCAACACTCACGTTAGGACCGTGATGCAACACTCACGTTAGGACCGTGATGCAACACTCACGTTTGGACCGTGATGCAACACTCACGTTAGGACCATGAAGCAACACTCACGTTAGGACCGTGATGCAACACTCACATTTGGACCATGATGCAACACTCACGTTAGGACCGTGATGCAACACTCACGTTTGGACCGTGATGCAACACTCACGTTAGGACCGTGATGCAACATTCACGTTAGGACCATGAAGCAACACTCACGTTAGGACCGTGATGCAACACTCACGTTTGGACCGTGATGCAACACTCACGTTAGGACCATGAAGCAACACTCTCGTTAGGACCGTGATGCAACACTCACGTTTGGACCGTGATGCAACACTCACGTTAGGACCGCGATGCAACACTCACGTTAGGACCGTGATGCAACACTCACGTTTGGACCGTGATGCAACACTCACGTTTGGACCGTGATGCAACACTCACGTTTGGACCGCGATGCAACACTCACGTTGGGACCGTGATGCAACACTCACGTTTGGACTGTGATGCAACACTCACGTTAGGACCGTGATGCAACACTCACGTTAGGACCGTGATGCAACACTCACGTTTGGACCACGTTATATAAGAAAATATAAATCAAGTGATTAAACATTTTTTTTTGGCAAGATATACCTGTGCGGGCCCTAAGCCTCTGGCTGCGCCACTGGGCGGGCCCTAAGCCTCTGGGTGGCCCACTGTGCGGGCCCTAAGCCTCTGGCTGGCCCACTGTGTGGGCCCTAAGCCTCTGGCTGTCCCACTGGGCGGGCCCTAAGCCTCTGGCTGGCCCACTGTGCGGGCCTAAGCCTCTGGCTGGCCCACTGTGCGGGCCCTAAGCCTGGCTGGCCCACTGTGCGGGCCCTAAGCCTCTGGCTGGCCCACTGGGCGGGCCCTAAGCCTCTGGCTGGCCCACTGTGGGGGCCCTAAGCCTCTCGCTGCCCACTGTGGCGGGCCCTAAGCCTCTGGCTGGCCCACTGGGCGGGCCCTAAGCCTCTGGCTGGCCCACTGGGCGGGCCCTAAGCATCTGGCTGGCCCACTGGGCGGGCCCTAAGCCTCTGGCTGGCCCACTGGGCGGGCCCTAAGCCTCTGGCTGGCCCACTGGGCGGGCCCTAAGCCTCTGGCTGGCCCACTAAGTGTTGATTGTTTCTGTTTTACTTGGGCGGAGTATGAGTATTTGTGGCTCGTATGGTCTTTTCAGTAAGATTTTGCTATGTGTTCAACAACTTCTGCTCTGTTGAATCAAAGTTGAAATCTTAATGGGTTTGTAACTGCACTTTGTTAGATATTGTTCCAGTGGTCTGTCGGACATTGCTCCACAGTGCTGACATAAACAGATGATTAACAAATTAATGAATAAATAAAACTTGACTGAATAAGCAAATTATATTTGATTGTACAGCTAATAAACAGTGATTACCTGAGAAATATAGGTGATTAAATATATAAAAACGGGTGATTGCATTGGTAAATGATATTTGAACAAATCGATAAAATGTTATAAATAGATATATTAAAGTTGCTGTCATTGACAAATAAAATGTGATTGAACATTTAAAAGTGAATAAATAGATGAATATTGCGATTGAACTTTTAAAACTGAACTATTATTCAACAATGAATAAAGGAAGAGATGATAAACGAGGACCGCGTGAATATTGGCTCCAACCTCCCAGTCTGGCCACGACGCTTCCTGCTTAATGATGAACTCAGCAGTCATTCATTCATCCACTTCATCATACATTTTTAATTGACAGTTGAGGCCTGAGAGGTAGAAGTCTGAGAGGAAAAATGTTCTACAAGTTATTTTTCTTCATTGAAAACTTCAGTTAATAGAATCTTTATGATAGATAAATTAAGTGTTTTAATTAACTGAATTATGTAGTATTTATTATAGTTTCTACGGTAATTATGGTAATACTACAGTAATAGTTAAGGCATCATGGTAATGTTTATGGTATATACATGTATATTCCTTTTATATACAGAGGAAGTATGAACATACCTATAAATATGTTACGGGATTCATTACATAATTGATTATATTTTTATATTGATGCTGTAAAAGAATTAAGGAATCCAAAATGAGATCCTACCTAAGAACGAAAATTTACTTGTATACAAACAAAAAACATATTCAGACATAACATGAATGCATTCACACATGGGGCTGGTGGCTGAGTGGACAGCACGCTTGATATGTTGTCATGTGGACCAAGGTTCGATTCCTGTGGCCGGCAGAGACAAATGGGCAGAGTTTCTTTCACCCTGATACCTCTGTTACCTAGCAGAAAATAGGTACCTGGTAGTCAGACAGCTGTTACGGGCTGCTTCCTGAGGGTGTGTGAGTGGAAAAAAATAGTTAGTAAAGGTTGATTGATTGACAGTTGAGAGACGGGCCGAAATAGCAGAGCTCAACCTCCCGCAAGCACAAACAGGTGAATAAAACTGGTGAATACATGTTGTGCGCTTTGCAAAGTATCGGAATAGCGTGTTGTGAGCGTTTTAATAAAAGAATGAGTTGTTGTGAGTGTTGCAACACATAAATTAGTTGTGAGTGTTGCAACATATGAATGATATGATATTTTTGCAACACAGAAGTATTGTGTGTGTGTTGCAACAGAGAACTAACATATTTGTTGTGAATGTTACAACAGAAAAATACCATACCGTGAGTCATGCACCACGTTATTTAAGTTTTGCAATGCTTAACGTTGCGTTAACGTAACGCAACACGTTATACTTGTCCGCTTCACACAACATACACAACAATTTATTCCTGTCCGCTGCACCATTGACAAGAAGTTTTTCCTGTATTACAATGTTGCAACACTCGCAACACATTACTGTGCAGATGAGGAGTCACAATAACGTGGCTGAAATATGTTGACCAAACCTAAGACTAGAAAGTGAAGGGACGACGCGGTTTCGTCGTCGTCGTCCCTTCACTTTCTAGTGTTTGGTTTGGTCAACATATTATTACTGTGCTGCAGCGTTCATAACACTTTTTCTGCGTTGTATTATTCACAACACTTTTGTTCTGTGGTGCCAAACACGCCACCCCTGAGTTGCAACAAGCACAATGGTAATCTTGAGGTTATCTTGAGATGATTTCGGGGCTTAGTGTCCCCGCGGCCCGGTCCTCGACCAGGCCTCCATCCCCAGGAGCAGCCCGTGACAGCTGACTAACTCCCAGGTACCTAATTTACTGCTAGGTAACAGGGGGGATCAAGGTGAAAGAAACTCTGCCCATTGTTTCTCGCCGGCGCCAAGGACCGAACCCGGGACCACAGGATCACGCGTCCAGTGTTCTGTCCGGTCAGGCACAGGCTCCCTCAGTGGGTTATTTGTGTGGTGCAACTCTCACTTCATGCTAATCTTGTGTTGCAATGATGGAAGACAACACTACCAATCTATAAATTATGCATGCAACACTTACAGAACGTCGTTTCTTTGCTGCAACACTCACAAAATGGCATTAATGTGTTGTAACACTCACAACACGTTATTCCTGTGTTGCATCGCTGCATCACTCACAACATGATATTGCTGTGTTTCAACACTCAGAAGACGTTAGCAATGTGATGCAACACTCAACTCGTTTTCCCATGAAGCGTTAAATGTTGTATTCTTGCACAATATATATTGTTCATTGCTAATATATAAATTACAAATTGTATTAGATAGGAAAGTTATATACAAGGTGATAGAAAATAACAAAATTAAAAAGATAAATAGAAAATAATTAAATAAACAAATAAAACGGGAAAGAATAAATCAATAATACGAAATAATTCTAACTATTATTTGTGTAATATATAGAAAAGAAAGTTTCGGCGCCAATAGTCGAACTGGTGACCGCGTGAACACCGGGTCCGACCTCCCAGTCTGACTACGACTCTTCCTGTTTAATGAAGAACTCAGCAGTCATACAGTCGTCAACTTCATCATACATCATCAACTGACAATTGTGGCGTGTGAAGGAGAGAGTCGGGAAGGCAAATGAATCTTTATGAGAAGATTATGTAAGGTAAGGAAAGGAAAAGATAAGGTGAAAGCGCCAGGCCAGTATGAATATATAACACTTGGAAGGGACATTAGGATGGGCTGGGATATGAGGACGGAGTGTAGCAACGGTGCTCAACCACTTGGACCATCAGGGATCGAACGCCGACCCTGCAAGAAGCGAAAGTATGGAGTGGAAAAACGGTGTCCAATCACTTGGACTTTCGGAGATCGAACAGAAAACGTATTTTATAGACATCATAGATCTTAATAAAGTTAAACAAAGCGAACTATTTGAAGTTATTTTCTCCAATTTATTAAGGTAAAAAAATATTCAACCTAGGACATATTCTATTTAGTATTTATTTAATCAACAAATAATTTGTTTGCATTGGTTGTTTATGGGCATTCAAGTAATTATGGTAATACCATAGTAATAATTCATGTAATTATGGTAGTATTATATATATATTCGTGAAGGTAATTATCTTATTGCTGTCAATATCTTGCGGCAGTTAAAATGTTTTTGATTACTTAACTTTATTGACCCAAGAGAGGAAAGAATCATGAATGAAAACCTCACTTTAGATAAAATTTGTCATATTCATACCCAAAAATATACCGACTTAAAATGAACGCACATAGACATTTTGTAAGTGTAGCAACGCTCAGGAATAGCATATTTTGAATGTTGCAACACAGGAATAATGTGTTGTGAGTGTTGCAAATTTGAATAACGTGTTGTGAGTCTTGAAACACTGAAATGAGAAGTTATAAGTGTTGAAACACAAAAGAGAGGTGTTGCAAAACAGAACTTGTTAGGAGTGTTGCAACACCAAATAATCTACCCAGGGTTACTCTACTCTTACCAGGCTACTCTACACATAAATAAAACGTGATTGAATATTCAAAATTTTATTAAATAGAAGAAAAATAGTTTAAGATTAACACTGAAGTATTATCTGGGTAATATATGGAACAAAGGAAGCTCAAATCTATATCACAGAGGTCGAACTGGTGACCGCTTGAACACCGGGTCCGACCTCTGAGTCTTGAAAATGAAATTGACAACCTTGGTGGAAATGAAAGTTTACATAGAGAAACAAAAACGTACAGACATAAGAAGAATGCACACATTTTGCGAGTGTTACAACACTCAGGAATAGCGTGATGCGACACTCAGGAATAGCGTGTTGCGAGGGTTCCAGTACAAAAATGAGATGTTGTGAGTTTTGAAAAAAACTAGTTGTGTGTTGCAAAACTCACAACGCGTTATTTCGATGTTGCAACACCAACAACGCGTATTTCGATGTTGCAACATCTACAACGCGTATTTCGATGTTGCAACACCTCCAACGCGTATTTCGATGTTGCAACATCTACAACGCGTATTTCGATGTTGCAACACCAACAACGCGTATTTCGATGTTGCAACACCTACAACGCGTATTTCGATGTTGCAACATCTACAACGCGTATTTCGATGTTGCAACACCAACAACGCGTATTTCGATGTTGCAACACCAACAACGCGTATTTCGATGTTGCAACACCAACAACGCGTATTTCGATGTTGCAACACCAACAACGCGTATTTCGAAGATGCAACTCTCACAAAAAAATCTTTATGTATTGCAGCTTTCATAAAATTTTATGTATGCATTGCAACACTAACACCACGATATTATTGTGTTGCAAAACTTACATCATTACTTAACACTCGCATACTTAAGTGTTGCAATATTTTGAATATTTTATTACTTCATACTCGCATACTTGTCTATTTAATACTTTCTATTTGAAAGTAATTAAGCAGATATAATTACTTTCATAGAAAGTATGAATATATAACACTTGGAAGGAACATTAGGATGGGCTGGGATGTGAGGACGGAGTGAAGGAACGGTGCTCAATCACTTCCACCTTCAGGGTCGAACATAAAGGTATTTTATATACAGCAAAGATCTGAATATATTTAAACGATGGAAACTGTATTGTTCTCTGGAATTTTTTAAGATATATAAAGGTGTTATTACACTAAGTATTTAGGGGAAGTTACGGGCTCACCATAGCCCGTGCTACTTGGAACTTTGTTCTAGGTAGCGAATCTTTAATTTATTTAATAAATCAATAATTTATGTGATAGCTTGTTTAAGGGCAATGTGCTCACCTGGATGTGTTCGCCTAGATGTGCTCACCTGGATGTGTTCACCTAGATGTGTTCACCTGGATGTGCTCACCTAGATGTGTTCACCTAGACGTGCTCACCTGGATGTGTTCACCTAGACGTGCTCACCTGGATGTGTTCACCAAGACGTGCTCACCTGGATGTGTTCACCTAGATGTGCTCACCTGGATGTGCTCACCTAGATGTGTTCACCTAGACGTGCTCACCTGGATGTGTTCACCTAGATGTGTTCACCTAGATGTGCTCACCTAGATGTGCTCACCTGGACGTGCTCACCTAGCTGTGCTCACCTAGCTGTGCTCACCTAGATGTGCTCACCTAGATGTGCTCACCTAGATGTGCTCACCTAGATGTGTTCACCTGGATGTGCACCTAGATGTGCTCTACTAGATGTGCTCACCAAGATGTGCTCACTTAGATGTTCTTACCTGGATGTGCTCACCTAGATGTGCTCACCTAGATGTGCTCACCTAGAAGTGCATCACGCACCTCCTGTGCCAGGTAAGTCCACTACTGGCTCACCATAGCCCGTTCTACTTGGAGGTTGTTCCGAGTCGCTGAATCTAAAAACAACAATAACCTTGAAGTGCTCACCTAGATGTGCCCATCTAGCTGTACTCACCTAGAAGTGCTCACCTAGATGTGGTCACCCTAGTTATCAGCGTTAAGTATTACCGAGAAATAAATCCTATTTTGAGCTTTCAATTTGTTTTTCTAGGAATGATCACATGACAGGAATTTTATCTGTATGATAAAAGAAGTAATAACAGTGTATTTGGCGTATATATGTTTGATTTTTATTTTACTTTTAGTTCGCAGCAAGTGCTGAAACAGGGAAGCAACAGATTGATGAAACTTGACTTTAGTGCGTTTAAAACTCATAAGGTTCAAATACTTGCCTTGAACCTTAACAATAATGTCCCCATGTATTAATTTTTCTATATTGAAGACTTCAATCAATAGAATCCTATAGATAGAAAAAATAATGTATCTATTAACTTATGTAAATCTAAAATAATAGCTACTGTAATTATGTTAAAAGTATAGTAATTGTTCAGGCATTAAGGTAATATTTATGNCCCCCCCACACACACCACACTGGCACGCCCTCCTTCACTAACACACTCAGCCCCCCCCACACACACCACACTGGCACGCCCTCCTTCACTAGCACACTCAGCCCCCCCCACACACACACACCACGCTGGCACGCCCTCCTCCACTAGCACACTCAGCCCCCCCACACACACACCCCACCACGTTGCCCGCCCTCCTCCACTAGCACACTCAGCCCCCCCCCCCCACACACACCCACGCTGGCACGCCCTCCTCCACTAGCACACTCAGCCCCCCACACACCCCACGCTGGCACGCCCTCCTCCACTAGCACACTCAGCCCCCCCACACACACACACCACGCTGGCGCACGCCCTCCTCCACTAGCACACTCAGCCCCCCACACACACACCCACGCTGCCCGCCCTCCTCCACTAGCACACTCAGCCCCCACACACACCACGCTGCACGCCCTCCCTCCACTAGCACACTCAGCCCCCCCACACACACACCCCACGCTGGCCCGCCCTCCTCCACTAGCACACTCAGCCCCGCCCCACACACACCACGCTGGCCCGCCCTCCTCCACTAGCACACTCAGCCCCCCCCCCCCACACACACCATGCTGGCCCGCCCTCCTCCACTAGCACACTCACCCCCCCCCCACACACACACCACGCTGGCACGCGCCCTCCTCCACTAGCACACTCAGCCCCCCCCCCACACACACACCATGCTGGCCCGCCCTCCTCTACTAGCACACTCACCCCCCCCACACACACACCCGCTGGCCCGCCATCCTCCACTAGCGCACTCAGCCCCCCCACACACACCACGCTGGCACGCCCTCCTCCCTAGCGCACTCAGCCCCTCCCACCACACACCACGCTGGCCCGCCATCCTCCACTAGCACACTCAGCCCCCCCCCACACACACACCATGCTGGCCCGCCCTCCTCCACTAGCACACTCAGCCCCCCCCACACACACACACGCTGGCCCGCCATCCTCCACTAGCACACTCAGCCCCCCCCCACACACACACCACGCTGGCCCGCCATCCTCCACTAGCGCACTCAGCCCCCCCCACACACACACACCATGCTGGCCCGCCCTCCTCTACTAGCACACTCAGCCCCCCCCCCACACACACACCATGCTGGCCCGCCCTCCTCCACTAGCACACTCAGCCCCCCCCACACACACACCATGCTGGCCCGCCCTCCTCCACTAGCACACTCAGCCCCCCCCCACACACACACCATGCTGGCCCGCCCTCCTCCACTAGCACACTCAGCCCCCCCCCCACACACACACCATGCTGGCCCGCCCTCCTCCACTAGCACACTCAGCCCCCCCACACACACCACGCTGGCCCGCCCTCCTCTACTAGCACACTCAGCCCCCCCCCCCCCCACACCACACCACGCTGGCCCGCCCTCCTCCACTAGCACACTCAGCCCCGCCCCCCCACACACACCACGCTGGCCCGCCCTCCTCCACTAGCACACTCAGCCCCCCCACACACACACACCACGCTGGCACGCCCTCCTCCACTAGCACACTCAGCCCCACACACACACCACGCTGGCACGCCCTCCTCCACTAGCACACTCAGCCCCCACACACACACACCACGCTGGCCCGCCCTCCTCCACTAGCACACTCAGCCCCCACACACACACACCACGCTGGCACGCCCTCCTCCACTAGCACACTCAGCCCCCCACACACACACACCACGCTGGCCCGCCCTCCTCCACTAGCACACTCAGCCCCCACACACACACACCACGCTGGCACGCCCTCCTCCACTAGCACACTCAGCCCCCACACACACACACCATGCTGGCCCGCCCTCCTCCACTAGCACACTCAGCCCCCCACACACACACCACGCTGGCCCGCCCTCCTTCACTAGCACACTCAGCCCCCACACACACACACCACGCTGGCACGCCCTCCTCCACTAGCACACTCAGCCCCCACACACACACACCATGCTGAGTGTGCTAGTGGAGGAGGGCGGGCCAGCATGGTGTGTGTGTGTGGGGGCTGAGTGTGCTAGTGGAGGAGGGCGTGCCAGCGTGGTGTGTGTGTGTGGGGGCTGAGTGTGCTAGTGGAGGAGGGCGGGCCAGCGTGGTGTGTGTGGGGGGGCTGAGTGTGCTAGTGGAGGAGGGCGGGCCAGCGTGGTGTGTGTGTGTGGGGGGGGGGGGGGGGGGCTGAGTGTGCTAGTGGAGGAGGGCGGGCCAGCGTGGTGTGTGTGTGTGGGGGCTGAGTGTGCTAGTGAAGGAGGGCGGGCCAGCGTGGTGTGTGTGTGTGGGGCTGAGTGTGCTAGTGGAGGAGGGCGTGCCAGCGTGGTGTGTGTGTGGGGGCTGAGTGTGCTAGTGGAGGAGGGCGGGCCAGCGTGGTGTGTGTGTGTGGGGCTGAGTGTGCTAGTGGAGGAGGGCGTGCCAGCGTGGTGTGTGTGTGGGGGCTGAGTGTGCTAGTGGAGGAGGGCGTGCCAGCGTGGTGTGTGTGTGGGGGGGGCTGAGTGTGCTAGTGAGGAGGGCGGGCCAGCGTGGTGTGTGTGTGGGGCGGGGCTGAGTGTGCTAGTGGAGGAGGGCGGGCCAGCGTGGTGTGTGTGGGGGGGGGGGGCTGAGTGTGCTAGTAGAGGAGGGCGGGCCAGCGTGGTGTGTGTGGGGGGGCTGAGTGTGCTAGTGGAGGAGGGCGGGCCAGCATGGTGTGTGTGTGGGGGGGGGCTGAGTGTGCTAGTGGAGGAGGGCGGGCCAGCATGGTGTGTGTGTGGGGGGGCTGAGTGTGCTAGTGGAGGAGGGCGGGCCAGCATGGTGTGTGTGTGGGGGGGGCTGAGTGTGCTAGTGGAGGAGGGCGGGCCAGCATGGTGTGTGTGTGGGGGGGGGCTGAGTGTGCTAGTAGAGGAGGGCGGGCCAGCATGGTGTGTGTGTGTGGGGGGGGCTGAGTGCGCTAGTGGAGGATGGCGGGCCAGCGTGGTGTGTGTGTGGGGGGGCTGAGTGTGCTAGTGGAGGATGGCGGCCAGCGTGGTGTGTGTGTGGGGGGGGCTGAGTGTGCTAGTGGAGGAGGGCGGGCCAGCATGGTGTGTGTGTGGGGGGGGCTGAGTGTGCTAGTGGAGGATGGCGGGCCAGCGTGGTGTGTGTGTGGGAGGGGCTGAGTGCGCTAGTGGAGGAGGGCGTGCCAGCGTGGTGTGTGTGGGGGGGCTGAGTGCGCTAGTGGAGGATGGCGGGCCAGCGTGGTGTGTGTGTGGGGGGGGCTGAGTGTGCTAGTAGGAGGGCGGGCCAGCATGGTGTGTGTGTGTGGGGGGGGCTGAGTGTGCTAGTGGAGGAGGGCGTGCCAGCGTGGTGTGTGTGTGGGGGGGGGCTGAGTGTGCTAGTGGAGGAGGGCGGGCCAGCATGGTGTGTGTGTGGGGGGGGGCTGAGTGTGCTAGTGGAGGAGGGCGGGCCAGCGTGGTGTGTGTGGGGCGGGGCTGAGTGTGCTAGTGGAGGAGGGCGGGCCAGCGTGGTGTGTGTGTGTGGGGGGGCTGAGTGTGCTAGTGGAGGAGGGCGTGCCAGCGTGGTGTGTGTGGGGGGGCTGAGTGTGCTAGTGGAGGAGGGCGGGCCAGCGTGGTGTGTGTGTGTGGGGGGGCTGAGTGTGCTAGTGGAGGAGGGCGTGCCAGCGTGGTGTGTGTGTGTGGGGGGGCTGAGTGTGCTAGTGGAGGAGGGCGTGCCAGCGTGGTGTGTGTGGGGGGGCTGAGTGTGCTAGTGGAGGAGGGCGTGCCAGCGTGGTGTGTGTGTGGGGGGGGGGGGCTGAGTGTGCTAGTGGAGGAGGGCGGGCCAACGTGGTGTGTGTGTGTGGGGGGGCTGAGTGTGCTAGTGGAGGAGGGCGTGCCAGCGTGGTGTGTGTGTGTGGGGGGGGGCTGAGTGTGCTAGTGAGGAGGGCGTGCCAGTGTGGTGTGTGTGGGGGGGGCTGAGTGTGTTAGTGAAGGAGGGCGTGCCAGTGTGGTGTGTGTGGGGGGGCTGAGTGTGTTAGTGAAGGAGGGCGTGCCAGCGTGGTGTGTGTGTGGGGGGCTAAGTGTGCTAGTGGAGGAGGGCGTGCCAACGTGGTGTGTGTGTGTGTGTGGGGGGGGGCTGAGTGTGCTAGTGGAGGAGGGCGGGCCAGCGTGGTGTGTGTGGGGGGGGCTGAGTGTGCTAGTGGAGGAGGGCGGGCCAGCGTGGTGTGTGTGGGGGGGGGGCTGAGTGTGCTAGTGGAGGAGGGCGGGCCAGCGTGGTGTGTGTGTGTGGGGAGGGCTGAGTGTGCTAGTGGAGGAGGGCGTGCCAGCGTGGTGTGTGTGGGGGGGAGTGTGTTAGTGGAGAGGGCGTGCCAGCGTGGTGTGTGTGTGGGGGGCTGAGTGTGCTAGTGGAGGAGGGCGTGCCAACGTGGTGTGTGTGTGGGGGGGCTGAGTGTGCTAGTGGAGGAGGGCGTGCCAGCGTGGTGTGTGTGTGGGGGCTGAGTGTGCTAGTGGAGGAGGGCGTGCCAACGTGGTGTGTGTGTGGGGGGCTGAGTGTGCTAGTGGAGGAGGGCGTGCCAACGTGGTGTGTGTGTGGGGGGGGGGCTGAGTGTGCTAGTGGA
>WNGS01168260.1:15665-28856 GCA_020271785.1 Procambarus virginalis | reverse complement strand
AACGTGAGTGTTGCATCACGGTCCTAACGTGAGTGTTTGCTTCATGGTCCTAACGTGAGTGTTGCATCACGGTCCTAACGTGAGTGTTGCATCACGGTCCTAACGTGAGGAGTGTGCATCACGGTCCTAACGTGAGTGTTGCATCACGGTCCTAACGAAGTGTTGCATCACGGTCCTAACGTGAGTGTGCTTCAAGGTTCCCAACGTGAGTGTTGCATCACGGTCCTAACGTGAGTGTTGCATCACGGTCCTAACGTGAGTGTTGCTTCACGGTACTAACGAGAGTGTTGCATCATGGTCCTAACGTGAGTGTTGCATCACGGTCCAAACGTGAGTGTTGCATCACGGTCCAAACGTGAGTGTTGCATCACGGTCCTAACGTGAGTGTTGCATCACGGTCCTAACGTGAGTGTTGCATCACGGTCCTAACGTGAGTGTTGCATCACGGTGCTAACGTGAGTGTTGCTTCACGGTCCTAACGTGAGTGTTGCATCACGGTCCTAACGTGAGTGTTGCATCACGGTCCTAACGTGAGTGTTGCATCACGGTCCTAACGTGAGTGTTGCATCACGGTCCTAACGTGAGTGTTGCATCACGGTCCTAACGTGAGTGTTGCATCACGGTCCACGTGAGTGTTGCATCACGGTCCTAACGTGGTGTTGCATCACGGTCAAATGTGAGTGTTGCATCACGGTCCAAACATGAGTGTTGCATCACGGTCCTAACGTGAGTGTTGCATCACGGTCCTAACGTGAGTGTTTGCATCACGGTGCTAACGTGAGTGTTGCTTCACGGTCCTAACGAGTGTTGCTTCATGGTCCTAACGTGAGTGTTGCATCACGGTCCTAACGTGAGTGTTGCATCACGGTCCTAACGTGAGTGTTGCATCACGGTGCTAACGTGAGTGTTGCTTCACGGTCCTAACGTGAGTGTTGCTTCACGGTCCTAACGTGAGTGTTGCTTCACGGTCCCAACGTGAGTGTTGCATCACGGTCCTAACGTGAGTGTTGCATCACGGTGCTAACGTGAGTGTTGCTTCACGGTACTAACGAGAGTGTTGCTTCATGGTCCTAACGTGAGTGTTGCATCACGGTCCAAATGTGAGTGTTGCATCACGGTCCAAACGTGAGTGTTGCATCACGGTCCTAACGTGAGTGTTGCATCACGGTGCTAACGTGAGTGTTGCATCACGGTGCTAACGTGAGTGTTGCTTCACGGTCCTAACGTGAGTGTTGCATCACGGTCCAAATGTGAGTGTTGCATCACGGTCCTAACGTGAGTGTTGCATCACGGTCCTAACGTGAGTGTTGCATCACGGTCCTAACGTGAGTGTTGCATCACGGTCCTAACGTGAGTGTTGCATCACGGTCCTAACGTGAGTGTTGCATCACGGTCCAAATGTGAGTGTTGCATCACGGTCCAAACATGAGTGTTGCATCACGGTCCTAACGTGAGTGTTGCATCACGGTCCTAACGTGAGTGTTGCATCACGGTGCTAACGTGAGTGTTGCTTCACGGTCCCAACGAGTGTTGCTTCATGGTCCTAACGTGAGTGTTGCATCACGGTCCTAACGTGAGTGTTGCATCACGGTCCTAACGTGAGTGTTGCATCACGGTCCTAACGTGAGTGTTGCATCACGGTATAACGTGAGTGTTGCTTCATGGTCCTAACGTGAGTGTTGCTTCACGGTCCCAACGTGAGTGTTGCATCACGGTCCTAACGTGAGTGTTGCATCACGGTCCTAACGTGAGTGTTGCATCACGGTCCAAACGTGAGTTTTGCATCACGGTGCTAACGTGAGTGTTGCTTCACGGTCCTAACGTGAGTGTTGCTTCATGGTCCTAACGTGAGTGTTGCATCACGGTCCTAACGTGAGTGTTGCATCACGGTCCTAACGTGAGTGTTGCATCACGGTGCTAACGTGAGTGTTGCTTCACGGTCCTAACGTGAGTGTTGCTTCATGGTCCTAACGTGAGTGTTGCTTCACGGTCCCAACGTGAGTGTTGCATCACGGTCCTAACGTGAGTGTTGCATCACGGTCCTAACGTGAGTGTTGCATCACGGTCCAAACGTGAGTGTTGCATCACGGTTCTAACGTGAATGTTTCAACACATAATTTGCACGTTGAGATTCGTGCATTCTTTGCAATCATATTGACCATTGGCTCTTTCATCTCCAACAGAGTTATGGGAGAAATATAATTTGCATATGGCTGAAGATATTATCCGTCGAATACGCAAGGACAATTCAAATATGAACATGGATTTCACAGCAGAAATGTACAACGAAGCATTGATAATGATTGAAGATTTGAGCTTAGAAATCGCAAAGTTCTAAATCAATTGGAAATGCCATCACCGAATCGATCAGCTGTTGCTTCGTTCGATGTAGAATTGCGTCGTGAACAAAATTACAACACAGGTGATCTGTTGTCGTATGTGCAATGAAATATTCTTAAGTTAACGCTTGTGCGAAAAGGCACTACAATCAAATAATTCAAACAGTCAAGAACGGGTTTGGAGAAATCTTCTTAGATGCGCCAGGAGGAACTGTAAAACCATTCTAATTAGATTGATTCTGGCAGCATTTCGATCATAGAATGGCATAACCTTAGCTCTTGCATCGTACGGAATAGTTGCGACATTGCTACTGTTACCAACCGTATGTTACGGCTCGTGACCTTGAACAGCAGCAAGAAACTAGTAGTCTAGGGACATGACTAAGTACTGTAATCTAGAGTAGGTCACCAGTGTAACCCCGTAGTCGGTACATTTCATAATTAGACTTTATCACCCTAACGAGTAAATAAGTACTCATTTAACTTAATGGTATATTAACAATACTATTCCAGATATGGTTCAGTATATATATAGCTCAAACAACATATAGACAAATTCACATGTAAATCAATATTACTTAAAATGTCTCCAACAAATATATATTACAGCAGAAACAAAAGGGTACCAGACTTAACTTCCACTAGTGATCCATCCGAGCGCTCTACAAATACTAACTGATTTTTCCATGCCGGAGTCACTCATTGCTTCCGCCCCAACATGAATTGCCAACATTTATATTTTATTGATTTTTCTTAAGTGGAGCAATATAATGGGAATAAAGTAACCTTAAGCTGATTTAAAGAATGATCACATTTACATGCATGCACAGAGATAATGTAGTTATTAATATATGCAGTTATTATTATTTATATATTAAAGAAGTGAATGCTAGCCACGCCTACACAACAGGAAGTAAAGGGTTCTCACGGGGTCTTGCCAACTACTTGATCGAACTATAACAGTTTCCCCACAGTATTTCCCCCTAGATGGGCATTAAAAGCTACTTTTCTCACGGTTCAGCTACGAGCTTACAAAAATATAACCGTTTCCGACGGTTGGTCCATTTGTGGATTATTTCAACATATAATATATAAGCACGTAGAAGTAGTGAAATATATAAGCACGTAGAAGTAGTGAAATATATAAGCACATGTAATCACATACAAGTAATGAATATATAAGGTAAGGTAATTATCAAAAGAAGGCACCAAACCGGGAAGGCTATGTAGCACCATCAAAGTGCGAAATAATCAGAGGGCGCTAAATATCACCAAGAATGCCAATACGAGAGCAAAAACGCATAAGGCGAACGATATCAAAAGTATCCGATTCACCTAGAATTCTATCGAAGGACAAGTGACCGCGAGGGACGGTCGGAAAGCAAGACACACGCTCGTCCTGGAAGTCAGGACATTCAACAAGGATATGCACAACTAAGAGGGACAACGCAACTCGGACAATAAGGAGCAGGGCGGCGCTCCATTAAGTGACTGTGGGTTAAGCGAGTATGGCCAACCCGCAGCCATGCCAAAGCAGTCTCCCACCGCCGGTTACGGTGGTAGGAGGAAGGCCACGGGGACACACTACGTTTGAGAGTACGCAGCTTGTTACTAACCACAGAGGACCAACAACCCTGCCAATGGGCAAGGATAGAGGAATGAATAACAGGATAAAAGTCGGAATAAGGAACACCTTTACGGGAGATGGGACAAGAACGGATAGCGTCCTTAGCGGCAGCATCGCACGCTCATTGAAAGAAACACCAATATGGCTGGGAACCCAGCAAAACTCTACCGATTTCAATTTACTAGAAATAAGAAACAGCCAATGCTGAATCTCGATGACTACTGGGTGGACAGGGTTAAAGGACCCTAGAGTCATGAGGGCACTACGAGAGTCAACTACAACCACAAAGGATGAATGAGAATGAGAAAGCAAGAGACAGAGAGCATAGAGAATAGCATAAAGTTCCGCCGTAAAGACGTTAGCCTCCGAAGGGAGGCGACACATATAAGTACAGTCAGGAAAAACAACAGAGTAGCCCACACCGTCCGCAGACTTAGACCCATCGGTGAAGATGGAAATAGAGTGGGAGTGCGAAGAAAAGTGCTCAAGGAAGAGGCGTTTCAGAATTGTAGGAGGGGTAAAGGCTTTAAAGTAATACAAGTCAAGACGTACAAACTTGGGAAGGGGGACTCTCCACGGAGGCAAGGAAGGTACAATATGAGGCGAAACATTAGAAATATGAACAGAAAGAGAATCCTGCAAGAGAGATACCCGGACAGAAAGTGGGAGACGATGAAGAGGAACAGGAGCTACAGGAAGAGGAAAAGTCAAAGCACCACAGAGGCGAGAGGAACGATGTTGTAAGGACCGTGCAAGATAGCGAAGACAGTAGCGATCACGGTGGTCCTGAAGAGAGAAAGCCAGTGTCAACATACAAACTGAGGGCGGGAGTCGAACGAAAGGCACCAGAGCTGAGACGCAACCCAGTATGATGCAAAGCATCAAGACGGCGAAGAGTAGAAGGAGAAGCAGAAGAGTAAGCAGGGCAACCATAATCGAGTTTAGACAGGACGAGAGAGGAGTGCAAACAGAGGAGCGTGCGCCTATCCGCTCCCCAAGAATTATGGGACAAAACCTTAAGTAGGTTAAGGGCCTTAGAGCATTCAACTCGGAGGTAAGAGATATGGGCTGACCAAGACAAACGAGTGTCAAAGACTAACCTAAAGAGCTTTGCGGAATCCCTGTACACAATGGGATGACCATAAAGCGACAAAGAGGGACGAAGAACGACATGCTTCCGAGTAAGTCATAGCACAAGTCTTAGACGCAGAGAACTTGAAGCCATGATCGGTGGCCCAAGACGACACGGCATCAATCGTAAGTTGAAGCCGCCGTTGAAGGAGAGGTGAATCATCACCCCGACAGCAAAGGGTAAGATCATCAACATAGAGAGCAGAGAAGACGCCAGAAGGAAGAGGAAAGAAGACCGTCGAGGGCAACTAGAAAAAGAGTAGTGCTCAGAACACTACCCTGGGGTACACCCTCATTCTGCCGAAAAGGAGAAGAGAGCAGTACCAAGCCGCACACGAAAGGACCGACGAGAGAGGAAGCTCAGGAGGAAGAGAGGGAGGTTCGCACGAAGGCCAAAAGAATGAAGTTGAGACAATATGATACCGCCAGGTAGTGTCGTAAGCCTTTTTCAGGTCAAAAAGAACGGCAACAACGGAGGTGTTCTCAGCAAAAGCAGTACGAATATCGTCCTCCAAGTTCACCAGGACATCCATTGTGCTGCGGCACTTGCTAAAACCAAATTGAGAAGGGAAGAGGTGATGATAGTGTTCTAAGAACCACATCAAACGAACGTTAACCATACGTTCAAAGAGCTTGCAGACACAACTCGTGAGGGCAATAGGGCGGAAGTCCTTGGGGGATGACCCGAGTGACCCTGGTTTCCGGACATGAAGGACAACAGCATCGAGCCAGTCTTCAGGGACCGACGACGACTCCCAGACCCGATTGTACAGACCCGGTAAATACTGAGACGTGCACGGAGGGAGATGGCGAAGCATTTCATAATGAACGCCATCGGAGCCCGCTGCCGTAGAACCGCAAAGGGCTAGGGCAGACTGAAGCTCAGAGAGAGAGAAGGGATCATTATAGGGAAAGTGAAGATAAGTACAGAAATTTAAAGGATGAGATTCAAGAAGAGGCTTACGAAGAAAGAAGGATTGGGGGAGATGAGAACCAGAACTAACAGGAGAAATGGGAACCCAGTTCGGTCACAACCTGAAACGGGTTCGCCACAAGAGCACCATGCAGGCGAAAGACAGGTGAGACATCGGGAACGAACTTACCCACAATCTTGCGGATACGCTTCCAGACCAAGAGAGGAGTTTTGGACGTAACGGTGGAGACATAAGACGCCCAGCAAGCACGTTTAGCCGCACGGATGGTCCTACGGGCCACCGCACTCGCCTTCCGAAACAAAAGAAAAGACTCAACCGTCTGCCAGCGCTGATGTCTCTTCCAGGCTGCACGCTTACAGCGGACAGCCCGAGCACAGTCCATATTCCACCAGAGAACGCACTTCCGCGTTCCCTGAGAGGAAGAGCGAGGAATAGAGTGGAGGGCAGCGTCAAAGACAGTGTCATGAAAAAGAAGGAGGGCGCGAGGGAGAGGCAGAACGGAGAGGTCGGAAATAGTAGCACGGAGAGTAAAGAGGCGCCAGTCAGCCTCGGCAAACCGCCACCTAGTGAAAGAGAGAGGAGGGCGAAAAAGAGAACAAAGAAACAAGGATAGGAAAATGGTCACTGCCATGGAGGTCATCAAGAACCCGCCACCCAAAATCTAAGGAAAGGGATGACGAGCACAGAAAAATCGAGACAAGAAAGGGAGCGAGTCCGAGTCCAAATAAGTGGGCTCACCTGAATTTAGAAGGGACAGGGAAGAAGTGAGGATGAAAGGTTCAAGGAGGCGACCCCGGGTGTTTGTCAGCACATCACCCCAAAGGGCATGACGACAACTGAAATCACCCAGCAGGAGCACAGGCTCCTGCAAGGAGTCTAGGAGGTGTTTGAGATCGGAAGAGAAAGTGGGACAGTGGGGGGAGATAAATGGAACAAACCGTGTACCATCTACGCACAAAGACACGGGCGGCAGAACAGTGGAGAGGCGAGGAAAAAAGTAAGGGGACAAAGGGAACATCAGAACGAATCAAGAGAACAGAAGAATTATGGACCCCAGCTGTTGCTGGGGGGGGGGGGCACAGAGAAAAGAATAGCCACAGAAGCGACCAGGACGAGCACCAAGCATCGGCTCCTGGAGACAGACACAAAGGGGTGAAAACTGTGAAATGAGAAGTTGGAGGTCAAGGAAATTGGCGTAAAATCCACGGATGTTCCATTGAAGAAAAGACATCAGCAAACAGAGAGAGTAGAGTGTGGTGTTTGTGTAGCTGAGGAAGTCTTGGTTGTAGGGATGATATAAAGTCATTGCTTGGTTACTGAGTTTAATACTTATAAACGATTACATGACTAGTAGCTTCCAAGCTGGTAGCGTCCTGTACGCTTCTGTTTACCTTCTCCACTGGCGTGTGAACCGCAGCACATACAAACGGATCGTTCCGTTTTCTGTGAACATGACAGAGTAACAGAGAAAAGAAGAAACAAAGGTGAAGAAGGGACAGAGCACGCTAAAAAGCACAGAGTCAGGAGCAGGGTCAGCGAAGTCAGGGTTAGGGGGGCATGGGAAAACTGAGTAAAGAAGGAGGGAAAGAAGTGGGAGGACAGACCAGAGGTGGACGAGCAGGGTCTGGAGGAGGAGGAAAGGGAGGGGACAGCCAGAAAGAGGGGAGCGCACCTCAGCAAGGGCAGCAACCGAGATGGAACTGGGGGCTAAACAATCCTCTACAGTAGGAACAGGGGGCTCCACCCCCGAAGCGGGAGGGGAATGAACGATAGAATCAGAGATAGGGGGTGAAGAAGAAAGCAAAGCCTTCTTACCGACAGGAGAGGAGAAAGGAGAGGAGCCAGGTTTCCGCTTCTGACTCAAAGATACAGGCGTCCCAGCAGCAATGTATTGGGCAACAGACTCCAGCATCTCGATAGGAGAAGAAGAGCGAGAGCGAACAACACAACCGTCAGGAGTGCAGTGGACGTCGGCCCGCACAGTCAGGCAGCGTGGAGAGCCAAGAGACGGAGGGGAATGACGGGAAGGAGGACTAGAGGGAGAGGAAAACGGAGACACCGGAGACGTGACAGACTGGGTAGAAAGAAGGGGAGCCCTAGACAGAACCAGGAGTGGGACCCTTAGGAACAAAACGGAGGGAAACAGGGGAGGTGGTGGTGGGCGTGTCCGGGTCTAAGGCTCGGAAACGGTTGTGAGACTCAGGAAGGTGGGAAGGACGAAGAGAGGAAGAGCGCACCTCGCGAGCATAGGAGACACCAGCAAAAGAGGGGAGACAATGAACTTGGCGCTGAGCCTCAGGAAAAGACAAACGGTCTCGCGGCTGTCCTCAGCTTGAAGCACCCTCAAGTTTGTAACGAATACACGCACGGGAGAAGGTAGGGTGGGCCTCACTGCAATTGAGGCAGCGGGCCTGGGGAGAAGTGCACTCCAACTTAGAGTGACCCTCGCTTCCACACAGTGGACAGAAAGAGACAGGACTAGAGCATCTGAGGGTACAATACCCAATCCTCCAGCACTTACCGCAGAGCCTCGGAGATTGAATATATTCCTGAACGGAGCATCTGACACCAGCAGGAATGACAGGGCAGAAGGGACCTACCATCAAAGGTAACCTTCTCAACCCGAAGGGGCAGACGGCGATGACCACGAGGGGGACGAGTAAATGTATCCACCTGGAGGACAGAATTACCCTGGGCCTCGAGGATATGCTCGATATCCTAGTGGCAGTCCTTGAGATCCCTAGCACCGGTCGCAACATGGTGCGGGAGGAGAACAGTGCCAACACTGGCATTCAACCGAGCGTTCATCGGGACTGAACAGGTGTCTTGCCAAGGCAGGATAAGGCGGCCAAGAGGGTGGCCACATCCTGAGAAGGAGCAGCAACGACACAGGTACCAAGACGAGTGGGGTTGAAGGTGACAGAGGCATCCAGGGAATCGACAAGATGCCTATGAAGGGAAAAATAGTTTAATCCAAAGGTTGGAGGTCAAAGTACTTAGTCCACGTAGCAGGACCAAACTAAGCATGGAACGAAGTAGGATGGGAAGGGAGCATACGAGAGCGGCCGTGGCGGGGACGGTGATGAGAACCCTTAGAGAGAGAGACAGTTCGAAAGGTGCAGTAGTCACAAGAAGAGATGGAGCCGTGTAAGGGGATGAGACGGTCACCACAGCAGGCTTGGGGCTCGACCCAACCACAGGGAGGAGCAGGGAGGAAGAGTCCGGTTTGGGCCTAACCGGGTCCTGTAGCGGGGGCTACAGATCCCGGTCTTCCAGGACGGTCCGACTCAGGGGCCTGGTCGCCCACCCCATGAGTCTGGGTAAGAGAAGTCAAGTCGTTAACCATACAGCAAACCAAACATAAGAGATGGGACCTGGAACCAAGGGATACCAACTACCAGGGCAGCCAGGGTGGCCGAGCGCGGGCCAGTGCAGGAAGAGTGTGTCGTCCCCAGCGGTGCTGCCCCTTTTCAACAGGGGAGTCCTACTACTTCGTTCATTCTCCCACACTGGTGCTAAGAACCCAGTCCCCCTATCGCTCCAGCCTGGACACCCAACCATCCACTCAGGGCGGCCTCTCACAAGCGACCCCTCCAGCGGGTGGTCCGATGGCTCCACCCGCTGGATTAATCCAGGATAGGATTAGATGGTCCTGGCAATGGAGTAACAATTTTAGGTTTAGTAAGAGAAGAGTTCACGGGAGTAACTTGAGCACTAGGATTAGATTTATACTGATGAGGAATTCTGTGAGCATTATGATTTACTCTACGATTAAACTTAGGTGATTGGGCCGTAAACTGGGCCTTAGTCAACAACTCATGTTCATCAGCGAGCTTTGACAGCTCATAAACGTCTGTTACATTCTTTTGTTCTGCCATAGAAGTAGACAATTTGTCTGGGAGACATGACAATACTTCTGTGATAAGAAGATTCTTCAGAGCATCATACTCAGTTATGGAAAGTGATTTTAGCCATCTGTTGCAATAATTAGTCTTTTGACTGGTGAAATCTGCTATCGTCTGATCCCTTACCCTCCTTAGGTTCCTAAACTTTTGCCTGTGTGCTTCCGGATTTAATTGTAAGCGTTTAAGATGCTTTTCTTAACAAATTCATAGTCGAAACTATTTTCGTCAGGCAAGGATGCAAAAACCTCCTGACCCCGTCCTTTCAGTTGACTCTACATGATTGCGACCCATTGATCCCTTGGCCAGTTCATACTAACTGCAATCTTAGAAAAATGTGCAAAGAAAACTTCGGGATCCTCCTCATTAAACTTAGGTTACTCTATGTACTTATTTATCCTGATGGGATTATTATCACTATTATTTGCAACATTACTAGTATTACCATGCCCGGCTGCCAAACGCTGTGTTTCAAGTCTGAAGTTATTGTCAGCCATTTGTTGATGAATTTCTAACTGTTGCTTCTTTGTTGCCTCCAGTTGCAACTCAACTACAATTCTTCTATTTTGTGCCTCAATCTCTAAACGCCTAGTCTCAAGCTCCCTGTGTTGAGCTTCAGCTTCTAATATTTTCTGTTGCTTTTGAGTTTCAAGCCTAGCATATGTTACTTGCGCTTCTAACTCAAGACGCTATAAAGCAATATGCTCACAAGTCTCTTGTGACTTCCTCCAGAATTTCCTCTCTTAACTCACCATTCTCTACCAAATGTGTCACTATGACTCAGAATTTGTGCTTTAGTCATGTTATTTTTGGGTGTTAATTCTAGCTTACTGGTCATATGTCAGAAATCTGACACCATTTAATAATATTACATGCAATTGCAGATAATATTGCTGCCATTGTATCCACAAGTTAACCCATAGAAAATGTAACTTGTAGTGGAATTTTCCGTCTATAGAAAACGGGATATCAATGCCACATACTATTATAATTCACCAGCTATTGTGTTGGAATTATTCTTAAATAAATTAGTCTTTGGACTTTTACCATCATAAAACATCTCATTTTAAATAACTTAATTATTAGTATGAAAATAAAGTAAATGTGACCCTTCTATCACTTACTGATATCTAGACAAAGTGCCAAGGCATCAGTAGTAGGGAGTGGTCAGCCATTGTGGTAAGACCACAGAGTCGTGGAGCAAATTACGGCTAATATAAATTCTCTTGCACGAAGTGTTATGGAAACCAAATGTCTGCCATCATCAACACGCTGTCATCAATCTCAAGGGAAGTGTTTTTCCGAAACCCGTTATCTAATCATTTTTGGCCATTAATGTTAGTTAGATAGGGCGTACCGGTGAGAACACGAATGATCGACTCAAAAAAGGTAATTAAGCCTTGGTCTTTATGATTCATTGTACAGTGTTTTCTCTGATATACCTGTCATATATTAGGATTCTGGCTTTATAGCTAGTGCCTTTGACAGGTCAAGAAGAGGAAGCAAGGCTTGGTACATCAGTTACTATGGGTGATGGGAACTGCCTCAAAATAGGATAATTTGGAGTCTACATCCTAGTTATACCTGGTGGACTTAAGCGTGATGTACAATAAGATAAGGAACCTCTTCAATGTATACTAACATATGTAGTTAATGCTGTAGTTTGATTGGCTGCATATATATAATTTAATATAAATCCCCCTAATGTGTAAGAATCGATTTGTGAGATTATTGCAGAAATGCAGTCCACTTAACATCATATAAATTGCTATCGAAATATATAAATTAATGTAAATATAAATTCTATATAAATTCATATAAATTAAATATATAGAAATCTCACAGGTTGGTTCCCACATTATTTGGTCCTTCGAAACCCGATTATTTGGTCCTTTGAACCCACATTATTTGGTCATCTTCGAGCCAGATGAACCACTTAACCAGTGGATTCATTAAATATACTAGTGCAGTGCGATTTATACAATAACAATACAGTGCCAGCCAAAGTCGGCAGCGTTGCCTCGAGCGAGCTCAAGAACCCAACAGCCCAGTTCAGCTTGATTCAGCGGTTTCATGGTCACCCACGTATTTGGTGGGTTCTTATTCTGTGAAATGACAGCGCTAATATTGGCATTGGCCAGCCAAATTAGTGGCTGTGTCCTCCCGAGATTGTTCACGGATTTCGTGGTGTTAATTTCGCGAGAGATTATCCACGAATTTTGTGGAGTTAATTTCGCGAGGTCACTAATAATATTTAATACTTCTAGATAATATTAGAAGTTTCATAGAGGCTAATTAGAGGCTATCATCAATAATTGTGTATATTATTTCTCCAAAATAGAGAATATTTAATATATATTGCACTAGTGTTCACAATACAATATTTACTAATTACCAACCCACAACAGGGTAGGATATTACCATTGACTAGTTGAACTATTTATTGTTCATCCTAGTCCTATTATTACCATTGTCTAGTTGTACTATATTGAACAACCTAGCACCATTAATGAATGATGCAGACCCTATTTTGGGTGTAATTTTATAAACTCGAGTTGAGTTGTGTATATATAATAATTTACTTATGATCATTACACCTTTGAGTGATTAATTAGTGTCTATACCATCCTAGGGTGATATTGAGGAGCTAACCTAAAGGTACTTCCAGTGACATTGGTTTATCACTCAAATCATTAGTGTGTATGATTGTATATATATAATGTGTATTAATTTTAAGTGCTAACCTCTAGAAGAGGTAGGATTATCGCCTAGTGAGTGCAGAATTTTTACCCTAGGCTACCATCAGTGCTTGTTCAGCATTATGAGCAACCCAAGTACAAGCCCCACAAGGCTTAACCAACTAGCCAGTATGGATAATGCAGGGAGAATGAGAAGAACCCTTGCAGGTCTTAAAGGCCACTTAACAAGACAGATCAACTACCATCGATTCATTGGTATCCCTACTAAATATCAGGCCATAACCATGCTAAATTCTGCAGGAGGCAAATTACTCTCAGGCCCAGTATCAAGCCTGAGGAGACCTATGCCTGCAGATAAACAATACCAATAGAAATCTAAATTTGTCAGCTGATTATATTTCTCCAGTAGCATTATACTAAGGAGATTACAGCTGACTATAGCAACAGAGGTTGATGTTAATATCATCATTTAAAGTGAAGATGTAGTTCATGAGGCCTCAGTGGGAAATCAGTGAACAGTACCCTAAACCAGCTACAAGTCACTGCGACCAATGTCAC
>WNGS01168260.1:0-10358 GCA_020271785.1 Procambarus virginalis | reverse complement strand
AACAACCGACAAAGTATTTGTTCACTGTTTGATGAACATAATTGAATCAACAATAAGCACACCATATTTTTGAGTACAGCGATGATTCACCCATTTCATTATATAAATATATCACACTACACACTATTGAATAATATTACAGCAAAAAAACTACGAAAAATCAATCAGAGACATTGAAATAATTAGGCAATTATCTCTTTGTGGCAACTCCGGCCTGACAGCTGGCGATCAACAGACCGCCTGGGACGCATGCTGAGTGAGCGCCTGTTTTGTGCCAGACTTCCCTGCCCTATAGCGGCCAATATATTCAACTTACGATTTTTTTATTATTTTTCCCGTGATCAGTGAACACAAATTAACAGGTTAGGAAGAAAAAATATTTTTTTTTTTTTTTGTATGCGCCTGTGGGTGTCAAATGGTATATAGCTATGCGCCATTTAAGGGTTAACCCTTCTATTATGAGAACACCGTGAAACCCCGACATTGGCGACCTTGCCAGGATTATGAGCAAGATCAAGGTGGTAATTGTGGTATTAAATATCAGGCCTAGATTTTCACTCATTGTCACAAGATGGAGGGTGATAAAGTAGCCAGGTTTATAGACACGAGAGACGAGCAAGTACTGGAGGAGTGCACCAAGGCACAGCTGCAGACGATCGCCGACCACTTTGGGATCAAGTTGAGAGCTTCCAAAGTGGGAGAAAGAAGACTTGAGATCATGGCACAGCTCAAGGCACGTGATGAAGCCTTAGGAGAGGAGCGGCCACAGACACCTGCCAGTGGAGGAGAGAACTTGAGTACCGGTGGCAGCAGCCGGGGATCCAGTGGCAGCAGGCGCAGTATCAAGCTAGAAATAATGAAGATGCAGATAGAAGCACAGCTGCGCAAGGAAGAGCGCGAACAAGAAGCACAGCTGAGGCGCGAGGAAGCAGAGCGAGAAGCACAGCTGCGCAGAGAAGAAAGAGAAGCGCAGCTGAGGCGCGAGGAAGCAGAGAGAGAAGCACAGCTGCGCCGAGAAGAAAGAGAGGCACAAGCACAGCTGCGCAGGGAAGAGCACGAGGCACAGCGGAGACGAGTAGAGCGCGAGCACGAAGCTAGGATGAAGCAGCTGGAGGTTGAGCTGAGGCGAGTTGAGCAAGGGCTAGTTCCAACTGCCCCACCACAACAGCAGGAAGACCGCCGAGTGAGAGAGAGGGATTTGCCAGTCTTCGTGCCTGATGAGGCTGAGGGATTCTTCGATCACTTTGAGAAGGTCGCTACATTGAAGAAGTGGCCGAGGGCAGAGTGGGCGGAGCTAGTTCAAGGAAGGCTCACTGGTGAAGCTCGTGAAGCTTATAATATACTCGACCTCCAGGAGTGTACCAACTATGATGCAGTAAAACGGGCCGTGCTCCATTCGTTCAAGCTGACGCCGGAGTGCTATAGGAAAAGGATTAGAGAATGTACCCGATCGCCAGGAAAATTGTATGCGGAGACGGCGAGGGACATGGAAAGGAAATTCTTGAAATGGCTGGAGTCAGAAGGAGCAAGGTCGGCTGAACAGATCAAGAGGCTAATGGTCATGGAAAAATTCATGTCCGTGCTCTCTCCCGAGATTAGGGTGAGAGTAAAGGAAGCGGACATCAAGGACCCGAGAACCCCAGCCAATCGAGCAGACATGCTAGAGGAAGCTTTACGTCCGTGTCGAGAGGGACAGCACCGATCGCCCGCATTCTCCAGTTATGGGAGAAATAATAGAAGGTCGGACGGTTGGAGGACAGGACCGAGTTATCCTAAGTCCTACCCCTCAAATGGAAACAGCAGAGGACAGAAGAGTGCTGTGGAACCGCCGAAGAAGTCACCGAGGAAGAGCTCAAGAGATCTTGTTATCGTCACGGCCGGAGAAGCTGAGCATGAGTCTTTGGGAGGCGCAAGAGAAGTCCGCGGAAGGAGAAGGATCCGCTGTTTCAACTGCGGGTTAATAGGACACATGGCGCGCAAATGCAGACGTCCTAAGCAGCGGGGTTACGTTGCTTTTATACGGGTAGAGGACCAGTTAGCCGAAGGAGTGCGGGATGGACCCGTACGAAAGAAGGCTAACCCATTCGTGTGTGAGGGAACTGTAAGGGTGGGGGACGCAGACCCCATCCCGGTAATGATGCTGAGAGATACTGGGGCGGAATTTACCCTGGTGAGCAGAACTCTTTTCCCTGAGTGTCACGAGAATACCTGTGTAGGTGAGGCAAGTGTGACCACTGTGGGAGGCCCAGTGCAGATGCCCCTACACCAGGTAACCCTGAGTTCGGTTTATGGATGCCAAACCCTAGTAGTGGGGGTCTGTGCGACGATGCCCACGAGGGAGGCACAGGTCATTTTGGGAAATGACGCATGTGGAGGACGTGTCCTACCGAACCTCGTGAAGGACGAGGAGTGCTTGGAGCACTTCGAGAAGAAAGGCGAAATGTTCGACGCCTATGGGGACGAGAAAGGAATCGCCATGGAGGCGTTCCCTGTCTGTGCTATGATTCCGAGGCAGTGCGACGGACGAGGAGAGCGTGGATCTGATAAGGCCGACGAGGAGACGTCCGACGGCCTGGGAATGATCACCTCGTTATGGAACCCGGAGAGCGAGTGGAGGGCGAAGGCAGCCCAGAAGGTGAGGTACAGGTGACCCTCACCGGTTCTCCAGGGATGGACCGCACTCGTCTCGAGGAGGTGCAGCAGGCAGAATCCCCCAAGTTGATTTGTAAGGCCAAAGGAGGACGTATTGGTCCCGAGAAAGCTACTCACTTTAACAGGCAAGAAGGCATATTAATAAGACAGTGTAAACCTGTAAGGATGGAGGTCGGAAAAGCCTCTCCAGGTACGAGAGACCAAGTAGCGTTGCCAGCCAAGTGCAGAGCGGCAGTGTTGAGTCCGTTGCACGCTGTTGACTCTGCGGGTCACCTAGGGATGACCACGATGCGACGTTCAACGTCGAGAGAAGTGGCTGGGCAACTACAACATCTTTTCTCTTGGGTGAGGAGGCCCAGGGAAAATCAGGCTGACAGTGGAAATATATTCCGGTCTGAGTGTGTCAGACGAACAGTGATAAATCGGGGAGTGATGCAGATTCGGTCGTCGCCCTACCGATCGCAGTCGAAGGGGGCGGTCGGAAGATTCCACTCCACCTCAGAGACAACTCTGAGAATGTTCTGCGTAGAGCAGGAAGACGAGTGGGAAGAGACAGCGGGCCCTGTTTTGTTGGCCATTTGCAAAGCAGTGGCAGAACCGTTAAACTTCTCACAGTTCCAGCTGGTGAACGGACGTGAGGTGTGGAGCCCTCGGTCCGTAATAGGTAAGCAGTGGACGCCCAGGATGACCTTGAAGACGGTCTGCAGACACATGAGGAGTGTCACACATTGGCGGCTGCAATACTGGCTGGAAGCCAAGATTTTCAGTGGAAAGGACAGCGTAGTCGCAGATGCGTTGTCCCGCATGCACTAACCAGACATGACTCTTATTTTAAGGGGAGGGGTATGTGACGGTGTTCCCCCCTTCTAATTCTCCCACGCCTGCTGTAAGAGTCATGTCCACTATTCCCGAGCGTTCTCTACATTGCAGGCATCAATTGAACATATGTGGGAGAGAACAGTATTCTCGAAGAGCCGAGAAATTTGCGAAAATGTAGTATTTTGGCCTGTGGGATAGGCCCTTTAGGGAGCCAATATGGCGCTGGCGAGTCTGTTCTCCCGCCAAAACTGTGTGACGTCAGTGGCGCCAGATTGGTCACCGTCAGCGACGTGGCACTGGGAGCCAATGAAAACCAACTTTGGGAAAAGTGACGTCACATAGGCAGGGGGTCCGGCCGTGTTGGCGCCGGGCGATATCAGTCTTTCACGACACGTCCGAGAGGTAGGACGCGCGATCGGTCATCCTGTCAGAGTGACGGATTTACCGAACTCCGGTGGATTTAAGCGTCTCCAGTTGTTGGCACGCACTCTGTGAGGTCTTCCTGCAACCCAGAAGTGGCTCAGATAAGGAATTGACAGAATATTGAGCAACAAGTGCTCAGGGACAGGTGCGTTGCAAGAAGTGGGCCGGGCATCGACGTGTGTCGTCATTGGCAGTTCACCAGTATAAGAGACAGCTTAGTGGCCGGGCCACCCACCGTGAGTGAACCGGGTTGACAGCCTTGTCAACCAGGTTGAACGTGTGATCGACGATCCTGTCAAGTTTGACAGTAACCCCACCTTCGTGGAACCCTACGAGTCAACAGTTGGATGCAAGCACGTCGAGAAGTCTTCCCAAATACCTAGCGATATATCTAGACGACGAGGGAATTGACAGTGTTGTGAGCTTCAAGTGCTCTGAAGTCGGGTGCTGTGCGTGTGGAGCTTAAGCAGCATCGTCTGGGACGGCTGGTAACTTCACAGTGACTTCGTAGTGGTGAGAGGCAGTTACTCTGGGAGTACAGTGACAAGAACTAATTGGGAAACGTACGACGACCGCCGAGACGTAGGCTGGCTGCCGTAGTTGGGAGGAAAGTTGACGGCCAGGAGACCGACTTCAACCCTGCGACGTACTGTAGAGGAAGGAGCACGGACCTGCTGTGTACAGAAGCGGCGAGACGCGACATCCTAAGGCGTGGGCTTGTGTTTCTGGATGGTGAACGAGGCGAGAGCCTGGACCAGGAGCTACAACCCAACTGTCATCCTAGGATAGGTGAAGTAGGTGTTTACAGTTACCCTCCCATTTCCCCTTTAGTTAGCTATATATATTCTTGTCAGGATATTTTATATGTCGTGAGCAAGTCTCACTTGAGTTTAAGTCACAGAGAGCACAGTATGTGGTGAGGCTGCCCAGAGCGCTCACAGTATCAGTTTACATATATATCTATGTGTGGGTGTGTGCAAGCACCAAGATTCATCAGAGAATTTACTGTGACTATTATTATTGATCTGTGATTATTATTATTATATATATTGGTAGTAAACCAGATATTGGTGTGTTGATCTCTATAATCTATTGATATAAATGCCTGTGGATTGATCTCTATAATCTATTGATATAAATGCCTGTGTATTGATCTTCATGATGTATATATATATATGCCTGAAATTTGATTACTGATTTATATATGACATGCCTGTGTACTGAATAATATCATATACGTGAAGTGATTGCCAGTGATATCTCTGTGAGAGAAAGTATAGATATAAAGAAAAGTTCAGTGATCAAGTGAGTGCATTCACAGTAAATATTATTAAGAATAGAGTAATCTTTTGGTACGGTGAAAAGTCACTGTGAGAGTATTGTGAATAAGATGTTGATCGTGAGGCCAGTGAAATCATAAGTAAGCCATGTGAATGTTGAATAGTGTTTTGGAAAAAGTTAAATAAACGGGGATCGTGACAGAATTAGAAAACAAGTACTAGTCTGTTCCCACGATCGCGAGGGTCCCGGTCAGCTGAGTCTGACAGGTGACGCGTGGCGCGGCCGATGTTGCCATATCGGTGCGTTCTAGAATATTATGCTATGAATGGAGCAATTGTCATATATTAATCCTGATACATTGATGCATATATATTTCTCGTTGTCTTTTAAGTAAAATACCAAAACTCTTTGGTGTTTGATATCATCCCCTCCATTTATCTTGTGACCGTGTAACGATGTAAAGCAGAGTGACCTGCCTGATACCATATTACTGGAATTTGCTCTTGCCACAATTACACCTGACCACTGCAGTGTTACTGGACACCTAAAAAACCAGTTGGCGACCTTGAAGGCTGTGTAAGAGTTCGGTGTCGGGGCGGGCCACAGATTGAGGGAACGATCTGTGCCCCCACTCATCTTACAATTTAAAGGCCGGTTGTGAGACCGACTGGGGTACTCTCCGAGGCCAGCAGTGGAGCCTAGAGGATCGAGGGAAGACCCGCCGAACGACGGTGAGTAAGGGTTATTGTTGGAGCAACCACCTGGAAAGGAGATCCAGTCTACTGTTGCTTTAACCCTTCTCTAACGAGAACACCGTGAAACCCCGACAAGGCTGAGAGTGTTTTGAAGAAAAGAAAAGAGTTACTGCTAGATTGGCGTCCCCCTATGTACCTAATTCAGACTCCCAATTGATATTAGCAGCAGCAGCTATAAAATGCCTATAGCAGTTTCATTGTGCAACCTAAAGCTTATATCTTTGTCTCTAGAGGTGGTTGTTATTGTTAGGAGAAATGTGGGGTGATGGTTGTAGTGCTATTGATGATTATACCTGAAGTGGAGAGGTTATGTTGATCCAGATGTGATCTAGAGTCTGGGTGGGTAGTACTATCAGTGACTCTAGTAGTTCTAGTGATTAAGGGTATAAGGAAGCAGGAATTCATACAGTTGAGGAAGCTAGCAGCAGTAGGGTGTTCAGACTCACAGAGGTCAATATTAAGTCCCCTGAGATAATTAGATGGTTTTTGTTCAGACTGTTATCTAGNAGCTTTGACAGTGCTATGATACACAACATTTGGTATATTTGGTGGAAATTGTCTTAAATTAGGTCAAATTTAGGTGGGAATAGCTTAAATTTCATCAACTTTAACCAAATCTTTGTTTGGATATGCTAGGTTAGGATGGAATAGGTTAGGATGGATAGTAGGGTTGCATAGAGTAGGATGGTATAGGAGAAAGTGTAGGTAAAAATGGGCTATGACAGTGCTTGATACACAACATTTGGGTATATTTGGCGGGAATTGTCTTAAATTTGGTCGACTTTATGTGGGATAGCTTAAATTTCATCAACCTTAACCAGGTCTAGGTTTGGATATGCTAGGTTAGGTTAGGTAAGGTTGCATAGGGTAGGATGGAATAGGAGGACAGGTAGGTAAAAATGGGCTATGGCAGTGCTGTGATACACAACATTTGGGTATATTTGGTGGGAATTATCTTAAATTAGGTGGAATTTAGGAGGCATACCTTAAATTTTACCAACTTGAACTAAATCTAGGTTTGGATATGCTAGGTCAGGTTAGGTGAGGTCGTGTAGGGAAGGATATATAATATCTTAGGGCTAATGAACTAGCATGTTTATGAAATAGCGTAAATTTTCCTATTTGAGGTTTGGGCTATATGGCCAACTCATGTAATGTATGGACAGAGGCGACATAGGCTTGTATGTTTGGATATGGGATGCTCATACTTAGTATAACAAGGAAGGTATTAATAAGACATTAAAACAATGGACATATGTTAGATGAATAGTTTAGCACTAATAATGCTGAAATAATAATGGAGAATGTATGTGTTTTATATAGAGCTGATCGGAAGTCATATGTACCATTTTTATATGCGAAATTCTGACTTTTGGGGAGTTGGTTAAACTCAGCATATTTTAATTAATGTCCTAAATATACCTAGAAAAATATCATGCAAATTGTGTATTGTTTGACCTAGTTGGTTGTGTTTGTATTTGTACATGTATAGCACAATTAATATACTTGTGCATTAATTGTGCAGATTTTGCATTTTGCAAAAGTTGTATGATTATTGATTACATTTCCATAAATTGTGTATTGTTTTGTGCAAGTTGTGTATTAATTGTATATATTTTTTGTATGTGTATTTGTGGAAATTGTGTATTTAATGAGTATGTGCTAGTTATGTATTGTTCATATTTTGATAAGTTGTGTATTGATTATATTTTTGAGCAAGTTGTGTATTAATTGTGTAAATGTCGTACTTGTATTTGTGTGTAAATCGTGTATTTGTGCTGGTTGTATATTTTCATATTTGGGGTAGTTATGTATTGTACGTATTTGTCCTAGATATGTATTTTGTGCAAGTTGTGTACTAATTATGAAAGATGTGTAATATTTGTGAAAGTTGTGTATTAATTGCGCATGTTGTGTAATTGCATATGGGCGAATTGTTTATGTATGCCTTTGTGTATTGATTGCCATTGTGCAAATTGAGTAATTATATAGCAAGTTTGCTTGTATTAACTGTGCAAAGATGTATAGTAATTACACAATTTGTGTAATAATTGTCCATGTTTTATAATAATTTTTGTGCTAATAGTGCATTGTGAAAGTTGTGTTTTTAATTTGTTGAAGTGGGGCTGGTGCAACTGTATTTTTGTGTGCAAATTGTGTATTTTGTGTAAGCTCTGTAATCTGAAAAAAATATATCTTCATGGTGTAAGTGTATTTTGGTTTATGAGACAATGTGTGGGTATTTTGCGAAAATTATGTTTGTGAAATTGTGTAATTTTAGTGAGAGTGCATTTTTGATTGTCTAAATGCATAAGCATTTTGATATATTTGTGCAAATACCATACTTCGTGTAAATGTCATACTCTGAGTATACATGCAATATTGTGTAAATGGTATATTTTTGTGTGCAACTGACATATTTTTGTCTATAAATGACATTTTTGTGTGATGGTATATTTTGAGTGTAACTAATATATTTTGTGCATAAATATTTGGTGTGTAAATGCTGTATTTTCTGTGTATGGCATAAAATGTATCTGATTAATGGGGAAATGGTGGCAAAAAACTAGGCTATTTTCTATGAATGTATAGGATGTGGAGTATGTGTAGGTATGTAATGCTATGCTGTTACCTAGCAGTAAAATAGGTACCTGGGTGTTAGCGGTCACGGGCTGCTTCCTGGGGGTAGAGGCCTGGTCGAGGTGACACTAAAAGCCCCGAAATCATCTCAAGATAACCTCTCAAGATATGTATGCTTGTACTTGTAACTGTTTGTTTAGAAACAAGTTACCTGATTTGCGTAGCAAGACTAGGATTTTTTTGAGGTGTACAAATGATTAGCCTATGAATATAGTGGTTAGCATCCAGCTGAGTTGCTAGATGGATGAATTGAGGTGCGACATTTGGATTGCTATTTGATGGATGTGAGGACAGTTGACTAGCCTATGAACACAGCTACTAATCCGCTGTGCTGCCAGATGTGTGGTAACTAATTGTGGATTATAGTACGATATCTAGCTATAGGGTTTCATAATTGCTGTTGTGTATAAAACTAGAATGAGAGCTATTTATTAAAACTATTATTGTAAACTATTACTTTAAGTGAGATCCCTTGGTTGTTTTAAGCATAAGGTGGATATGAATATGAACGAGATTCGGTGAAAATATATAGGAGCTGCCTCGTATGGGCCAATAGGACTG
This sequence comes from Procambarus virginalis, assembly GCA_020271785.1. Classification (NCBI taxonomy): domain Eukaryota; kingdom Metazoa; phylum Arthropoda; class Malacostraca; order Decapoda; family Cambaridae; genus Procambarus; species Procambarus virginalis. The sequence goes on along the minus strand of WNGS01168260.1, from coordinate 1,227 downwards.
CTGCAGTTGCCTTTATTCTAATGTTCATCTTACCTGCTATGCTGCCAGATGTACGATTCTGCTTAAATTGCAGTACGACATTTGGGTTGCTGTTATACTTTTGAACTTATCACTGAATAATGATTACAGTTGCGGATGACTAAAATGTATATTCTTAAACCTCTGATTAGGTTAGGTGGGGATGGTTAGTCTAGTCATTTTTGAATAATAATAATAATAACATTTAAGACACCATATGCAAGTTCCATGCCAAAGGCCGCATTGGCCATTTGGTGACGTCACACATAGTTTGAAAAGTCAGGTGCTGTGATACCTTGACACTTATATGCTAATGGCTAGCAATACCTTATCCATATACCTGAGGTCGCTTTTCGTGATGTCACTAAACAATGACAGCAACTGGTCTGTAGGATGCATTTGTTTGTTATATATAATAATAAGTTAGGTTAGGTTAGGTTAGGATGGTTTGATGGGGTTTATGAAATGAATAACAGAAAAATAGGAGCAATGAGCGAAAATACGAGCTATTGTAGCTGAATATCGACTCTGGTGAAGCACAGAGTATAGGTGAGGTATTTGGAGTGATTAAGAGTTCGCACTTATGTGTGAACCTCCTGGGATCCGCATTAGCACGTTGGCTGGAAGCTCATTGGGGGCTTACAGCGCATTGGGGATGATGACGTCAGAAAAGAAGGTGACTGCAGAAGGCTTGCTTTTACTGAATGAGAATTTTGATTTGTTATATGCCACAGTAAGGTGTGGGGAGGCATGTTTTTGAGCGAATGTGAGATGTGCATATATATTTATGTACGTGCATATATATTTATGCGTTATGAAGCAATATTGGATTACTACTGAAATTGCATTGAAGTCACCACGCCTGGCAGGGGTCTGTTTTCATGCAACTGGATGATAGTGGGTTTTTATTTTTATTTGCCCTATGATCAATAAACGAGCCTTGAAGAACGATGGACAAATCTTAAATTACATTCTCTAGATAGACGAAGAAATAGGGGTGACATGATAGAGGTGTGACTGAATGGATATGACAAAGGGAGGATATTATTAGCCGATTAATACTATAAATACGATACAGAACACGAAACAAAGGGTATAAATTGGATAAGTTTTAAATTTAGGAAATAGACCTGGGTAAATAATGGTTCTGTAACAGGATTGAACTCATTTCTTATGTTAATATGAAATCTTAGCTATAAAATGATCTTA
>WNGS01168259.1:37212-69713 GCA_020271785.1 Procambarus virginalis | reverse complement strand
CACACACAGCCGGTCAGACAGCCGCGGAGGTCAGAAGGGTCTGGGAAGCTCTTGCGTGCAATTCTCCAATGAGAAGGCTGTGGAGTACATAGTGAGGAACAAGCATTTACTCAGAGGAAGTGAAACCCCTTACAATATGTTTATAGAGAGGTTTAAGACGAAAGATGAGCAATAGCCTACAAGAATAGATGGCAAGCACGACACCGAACTAGCCTCTCAGGTAGTTTCACCTCCCAGGTCACATCCCAGGTCACATCCAGGTCACCTCCCAGGTCACCTCCAGGTCACATCCCAGGTCACCTAGGCCACCTCCCAGGTCGCATCCTCCCCAACTCAGCCCTCCTATACTCCCCCCCTGCCTTCATCCCCCAAACCCCCCTGCTTCATCACCCCAAATCCCCCCTGTCCCTTCCACATTTGCACCTCCCCAACGATTCCCCTGCCCCTGCTACATCACACCTGTCAACGACCCCAGTGGGTCAAGCCATGCCCTCCCCAAACCCACCTTCCCATCCCCCCTCCCCTACTACCCCTTCCTACACCCCTGCCCCTTTTACCTCATTGCCTCCAATTCCATCTACTCCATCCCAGCTTCCACTGCACCCCTCTTACACTCACCCCCAAACCCCACCCAACCCTCACCCCTCCTATGCACCTCCAGCCCACATTTAACCCCCTCACCTTGTGGCCCCCTAACACCTTCCCCCATCTCCCTCTTCCCCTCTTCTACCCCAAAACCCCCACCTACCCCCGATTCCCCCCTAACTAATACACCCTATCTTCCACTCCCAGTGTAATGACTACTAAACATCTACTGCTGACTGCCGTGTACCATTGCTATAATCCTGACTACTCTTAACCATAATATTGTAATCATTCACTGTACTCTGTGATCGTCTCTCGACCACTGTATAATTCTCTTTCTCTCTTCACTTAATAACCCAGCTCAACACTGTTACAGTCCAGTATGACCCTCACTGGACTGCCACGAATATAAACCGAATACTAAATGAGGAGGACATAACCAGGATAGGGTTAAATACGTTATTTCTTATACATAAATATATTAACACTGCCACCACCTTCCATACATAAATGAATGTGTCTATAATTATTGGTCCCCAGGAAGGAAGGGACTCAATAATCAGGAACTCAACGAACAAGTAATTGGATCTGAATGGATTAATACTGTAGTCTTGCTGAACTGAACTGGAGATTCTAGATCGACTTTATTATTCATAAGATGGAGAACACAGGTGAATTTCCAGTACAGCAACTGAAGATCACAAGAATGAATAACACAGTTAATAATCAAAGGAGACAGATAACTCACCAAAATGACATTAACATTATTTTATTATTGGAACTGTATATTTAAATCACAATTGAAATATAGCCTACTCTGAATAACACCTACGAGGCAATGGATAGTAATACTAATATACAAGAACATTGGTAGAACAATTACCTTCAATACTGCAGCTTGCCAAATGATGTTGATTTGCTGCCTGCAGGTCAATTGACCTGCACCCCAATTGGAGTCCCCAGACACACTAAATGAAATTTTGTTTTACCAGCTTATTGCTGGGAAGGATTACACCTCCCACCATCTAATACAGCCCCAGGGCTCCACCCATTATTTTGGCAATGGCCAACCATTTAACACTTAGGCCTGAGGTCTGGCTCTCTAGGGCCAATAAGACTTGGCCCTTATCTCCCGCCAATCATCTTCCCTGAGGTGCCGTGGAAGGCTACATGAATTCTTGAAGATTGAGTCAGTTCTCCCCAGCTATGCGATGGGGACAAGGTACCACTGTATTGGATACCCGCGACTAGTGCACCTCGCGAGCAATGTTTACCAAAACTAATAATTTATGTTCAAGCCTGTCTCCCCAAGATAAAGAGTAAGGACATTTGACTCGCCTGGTATGGGTAAGGGACCAATGAGAGGGGGAAGAGAGGGAATGAGAGGGGGATGGAGAGGGGAATCCGAGTGGGGAGGATTGAGTGGGGAAGCAAGGTATCACAGAGGTCGGCTGCACGACCACCGCTCAGGTCAACCTTTTGGACCTTGACAATGGGTGACAGAGGTGGGGGGGGGTGAAGAGGGGAAGACGAATGATGGGTAAGGGGAGGGGAGAAAGGGAGAAGGGGAGAAGGGAGAACCAATGATCTGAGCGCCAGATCATTACACCAGCACCCATGCTCCATTCTCCTCTCAGCCCTCTGCCCTCAATATCCCTCTCCCCCCAACCTCTCAACCTCTATCTGACTCTCAGTCTCACTCTATTTCTCAATCCCCCTATGCTATTCAGACCCCTAACTGTCAGACCTATTATGCCCTTCCTACCCCCCTAGATGCCCAAAACCCATTCGCCTACCAGGCACTCCCAGGCACCCCCCTAGCACCCCCACAGCCCCCACTCGCCCTCAGACACCCCCCAGTCCCCCCCCCAGACCCCCGGTGAAAGGGGGACCTCTGACACCCGAGTTTCCAAGAAGAGTCTCAAGGTTTGGTACACCAATGCTGATGGGGTAGCCAATAAAGCAGAAGAGATAAAAGAAAGAGCTAGTGAGGCAGACCCAGACATAGTGGCAATAGTGGAAATTAAAATAAATGGCATGATCTCAGATGCAATCTTTCCAGAGGGGTACCAGGTAATAAGAAAAGAAAGGACACAGAGACGGAGGAGGAGTGGCACTCCTAATAAAGCGGAAATGGAAGTTTGATGAGCTGGAAAATCCGGGTACCAATGAAAGCACGAGCTCCATACATGGGACTCTGACAGTGGATGGGAAGAAGATTGTAATTTTGATACTCTACAATCCCCCACCAAACAGTAGAAGGCCCAGGCAGGAGTATGAAGACATCAACAAGGCATGTATAGATGAACTGCAGAGGGCAGCAACAATAGCGCATAGAATGAAGGCGAAGCTGCTGGTGATGGGGGACCTAAATCACGGAGAGATAGATTGGGAAACGAGGAATCCCCATGGCGGGGAGGAGACCTGCGGAGCGAAACTGGTAGACGTTATTGACAGGAATTTCCTAACACAGCATGTGAAGGAAGATACTAGGGAAAGAGGAGGGGATACGCCCAGCCAATTAGATCTCATTTTCACCCAGAATGTAGAAGACATCGAGCAGTTGGAACATGAAATACCACTAGGAGCCAGTGACCATTGTGTCCTAGACTTTGACTACATGATGGAGCTTAAAATTGTGACCAAAGGAGAGAGGTCCGGGAAAGGAGACTTGATTACAGAAAGGGGACTACAGAAAGATAAGGGACTACCTGGGAGAAGTGCAGTGGGAGGAAGAACTTAGAGGAAAAACAGTGCAAGGTATGATGAACCAAGTCATATTGAAATGCAAGGAGGCTGAAGAGAGATTTATTCCAACAATAAAGGCAAAAAGCAGGAGGGAATATAATAACCCATGGTTTAATAGACAGTGTCAGGAAGCAAAGGTGAGAAGCAGGAGGGAGTGGAGGAAATACAGAAGACAAAGGACAGAGGACAACAGGATTAGATGTAACAGAGCTAGGAATGATTACATTAACATAAGACGAGTGTCGGAAAGAAATTATGAGAATGATATTGCAGTCAAAGCGAAAAAGCAACCTAAATTACTACATAGCCATATAAGAAGGAAGATGTCGGTAAATGACCAAGTGACAAGACTGAGGAAAACAGAAGGGGCATATACAGAAAGCGACAAGGAAATCTGCGAGGTACTGAATGCAAATTTCCATGGAGTGTTCACAACCGAGCCTGAGCAGCTCCCATTGTTAGAAGCGATTACCCTAGATGAAAGACTATCAGATATAGAGGTGACAGCAGAGGAGGTAATGAAACAGTTGACAACACTGGATGCAAATAAAGCTGTTGGACCAGACAAAGTATCACCGTGGATACTTAAAGAGGCAGCGCAGGCTCTCAGCGTGCCTCTGGCAATGATCTTTAATGAGTCATTTATGTCGGGAGAATTGCCCAGTTGCTGGAAGGAGGCAAATGTTGTACCGATTTTCAAGAAAGGTGATAGGGAGGAGGCACTTAACTACAGACCCATGTCACTGACAAGCATCCCCTGCAAAATACTTGAAAGAATAATTTGGCTAAGACTTGTTGAGCACCTGGAAAGCATTGGGTTTGTAAACAAGCACCAACATGGGTTCTGGACAGGGAAATCATGCCTAACAAACCTTTTGGAATTCTATGATAAAGTAACAAGGATAAGGCAGGACAGAGAAGGCTGGGCAGACTGCATATTTCTTGACTGCCAAAAGGCCTTTGATACAGTACCGCACATGAGACTGCTATACAAACTTGAGAGGCAGGCAGGAGTAAGCGGAAAGGCCCTAGTATGGGTGAAGAACTACCTAACAGGAAGGAGCCAGAGGGTAATGGTAAGGGGCGAGAAGTCGGACTGGCGAACAGTAACAAGTGGAGTACCTCAAGGATCGGTGCTGGGACCAATCCTCTTTCTAATTTACGTAAATGATATGTTTACAGGAGTGGAATCATACATGTCAATGTTTGCGGATGACGCAAAATTAATGAAAAGAGTTGTGACAGACGAGGATTGTAGGATCCTCCAAGAGGACTTAAACAGGTTGCAGAGATGGTCAGGGAAATGGCTACTGGAGTTTAACACCAGTAAATGTAAAGTTATGGAAATGGGATCAGGTGATAGGAGACCAAAGGGACAGTACACAATGAAGGGGAACAGCCTACCTGTAACGATTCGAGAAAGAGACCTGGGAGTGGATGTGACACTAATCTAACTCCTGAGGCACATATAAATAGGATAACGACAGCAGCGTACTCTACACTGGCGAAAATTAGAACTTCATTCAGAAACCTAAATGAGGAGGCTTTTAGGGCGCTTTACACTGCCTACGTGAGACCCGTCTTAGAGTATGCCGCGCCATCATGGAGCCCCCACCTGAAGAAACACATAAGGAAACTGGAGAAGGTTCAGAGGTTTGCGACGAGGCTTGTCCCAGAGTTACGAGGGATGGGATATGAAGAGCGTCTGAAGGAACTGAACCTTACGCCACTAGAGAAAAGAAGGGAGAGAGGAGATATGATAGGGACATATAAAATACTCAGGGGAATTGACAAAGTGGAAATAGATGAAATGTTCATACGTAATAATAACAGAACGAGGGGACATGGGTGGAAATTGGAAACTCAGATGAGTCACAGAGATGTTAGGAATTTTTTTTTTAGTGTGAGAGTAGTGGAAAAATGGAATGCACTTGGGGAACAGGTTGTGGAAGCAAATACTATTCATACTTTTAAGACTAGGTATGATAGGGAAATGGGACAGGAGTCATTGCTGTAAACAACCGATAGCTGGAAAGGCGAGATCCAAGAGTCAATGCTCGATCCTGCAAGCACAAATAGGTGAGTACAAATAAGTGAGTACACACACACACACACACACACACACACACACACACACACACACACACACACACACACACACACACACACACACACACACACACACACACCACACACACACACACACACACACACACACACACACACACACACACACACACACACACACACACACACACACACACACACACACACATACACAAACGTACGTATGTATGTAACGTACGATTATGTTACGTTGTTGAGTAGATTAGATACTCAGTGTTCAGTGGGTTTTCATATTAATTTAGTAGTCTTGGATACAGCAGTGTCGTAGCCGTTGAGACAGAGCTTGGAGCAGAGCAGAGAGCTGAGTGAGGCCGGAGTCGTGGAGCTCTATGTGGGAGAGCGTTGTAGCTCGATGCCGTCCTAGTCTGCTGTTGCTCTGTATCAAGGCTGTAGCGTTTCGGGGTCGATTAGAACGGCATACGTCGAGTGCCTCATTCTTGAATGTGGGAATTGTACTGTTGGCTATTCTGTTGTTGTTGTTATATATTCAGCTACTCGGAACAACTTCCAAGTAGCACGGGCTATAGTGACCCTGTATCTGGAGTATGCAGCCCCAGCATGGAGTCCATATCAAGTGAAGGATAAGACAAAACTGGAAAAAGTTCATAGGTATGCCACTAGACTAGTACCCGAGCTGAGAGGTATGAGATACGAGGAGACACTATGGGAATTNGTGTATAATGCTGAGTAAACATTTACTTGGTTTGAGCTTTAAACTCTCTCAAAACTGGCAAGTTTTTTAGATTAGATTTAAAAGGCCTCATAAAATTAAATCAAATAACTAGTCGGATACTCAGGTACTCCTGTGGTTGAAGAATTTGCTGTGACCAGGCTATAGGATAGTGCAGTCTATCGTGCGTGTTGTATATCGCAAAAACTGCAGGAGCTCATGTTTCGTGTGTCTTTGTTTACCAGTTCTGTGCATGACCGCCGCGCTTCTCTGGGGGGTGGCGTACCAATAATGTTTGCTGGTTCTATTTATGTCTTAAGGAATAGGAGTCAAGCTATATGCCTGGTGTATTTATTTATATTCAGTCCTAGTGAATATTATTTGATTAAGTTTATTAAGTTTAAACGCAAGACTGAAGTTTAAAAGAAATGAGAGTTACACACAGAAATCACATTAGCGTGATGCATCAATGAACAAATCCACAAATAGGGTATATTTATATACCCTATTTGTCTATTATAGGCCACTCTGAGCGTGGTCCATCGCTGTCCCCCAGAACTATATCACAAGGGTTCAAGTTAATTCTGTTGTTGGGGTTGTTTACCTCGTAATGATACTCCCTCAGAGCAGTAAGGTATTCTCGAGTCCATATGTCATTCCACTGACTTATCACTTCTGAAAGCTGTTTGAAATGTTGTACCAAATCACTCTCTTGGACACATGAAGGATCTTCTGGTTCCTCGTCCATAAGGGACACTAGAGTTCTTAGAGCTCCCATATACATCACATGAGCTGGACTTGATGGTTCACGTTGCAAAACTTCATCAGAGAGGTAGGTAAGTGGTCGGTTGTTCCCTGGAAACACAAACCGAAGCTGTCTCTATTTTTCACTTGTTACAACTTGTAATATAGTTATTACATCTTGGATTAACGTGTTTATGACGTATTAGAACGTTGTTACAACTTGCTATATTGGTTCTTATAACTGGTTAAGTTTTAAAACTTGTTCGAACGGTGTACCAACGTCGTAGTTTCGGTGTGTGTTTGGAGGGTTAACTCTAGCTTCTATTTATATGACAACGGTTTGGAGCTCCAGCAAGTCAATCTTTTGGCGGTGTAGGGTTTTCCGAAGAGAACGTTTCACTGTACCAATCATGCTTTCATAGAATCTTCCGTGCCATGGTGCTCTGGGAGGTATGAACTTCTAGTGGCACTGCTGTTGATTTAGGGTAGTGCGCATCTTTGGGTGGTTCCAGATTTTCCTCAGACATGCTTCTACTGACACTAAGTTAGACCCATTGTCTGAAATCATTAACTTAGGACAGGATCTATATGAAGCAAACCTGTGGAAAGCCTGTAAGAATGCCTCGGCACTCATATCGGGAGTCACTTCTAAATGTATTGCCCTTGCTGTGACACAGGTGAATAGGCAGATATATGCCTTCACTGCAATTATGTCCTTGGTGCCTGTTAGTGTTAGTGCTCCTGTGAAATCTACTCCTTTGGCTTCAAAGGGATGACTATGTACAACTCGTACCTTTGGGAGTGGAGTAGGTCCCGGATATTGACACACTCTGGCATTGTACCTCCAGCAAATTACACAGGAGTTAATTATGGATTTGACAGTCTACTAACCTTGGGGTAACCAGTACTGTTGTCTTAAGTCTATATGAATGTCTAATACTCCACCATGCAGAGTGTTATGGTTGTGAATATGTAACACAATTAGCTTGCTTATTATTTGGTAACGAGGAAACAATATTGGATTTTTTGCTTTCAGATATATGTCCGCATGCTATAAGCAACCTCCATATATAATTTAGTTTTAATTGTTGGTGTCCATCCAGAGATCCAGATAATTTTTAAGTTTCTTAGGGACATTGTCAAATTCTATCCCGAATGTATCTGTATGGGCTCTTTTGACCCTGTACCATAAGGCATTAGGGAATTTATGCTTGATTCCTATTTTCTTTAGAAAATCAAACACCACTTGGGTGACAACTAGTAGTTTGATCAGTTCAGAGTACTGATTAGGATCCATTACCAAAGTCCGAGGTGATTCTGGATTCTCAGTGGGAGCAGTGACATTGGTCACAATGACTTGTGGCTTTTGTTCAGGCCACTGGTCCCTAACTAGCCACTGAGGTCCATTGAACCACATCTCTGCTTTGGTTAATTGCTGTAAAGTCAGGCCTTGGGAGACATAGTCAGCTGGATTCTCCTTGGTGGGTACATATCTCAGTTTGTACCCTGCTGATAACTCTCGTATTTTCTTAATGCGGTTACTCATATAAGGATTTTTACTGTTATTTTTTTTTTCACCCACTGTAGTACTGACTCGTTATCTGACCATACCACTGTTTCTTCAAAGTGAATGTTGCTTAAGGTTTTGATCAGATAATGAACCAATCTTACATCTAACAGTAGGGCTGTTTAGTCCAGTTGTGGCAATGATCGTTTTTTAACGGTGCCACTCTGGCCTTTGATGCGAGCAAATTGGCTTGCCCATTTGAGACCAGGTAAGCTACTGTGCCACCGTGTATGGGTTGAGGTGGCTCCACAGGCTGAAAAAACAAATGGAACTTCAGGATAAAATTTAATTGGTTGTTTTTCATTTACTGTGTTCCGAGGGAACTTGACAGACTCTAGAATACTTAAATTTTTCACGAGCCCCTGCCATTTTTCTCGTAAGGAAGGTGGTAAAAGATAATCACAGCCTATCTTCTGTTGTTAACATTCTTGCATTATTAACTTTTCATTTATTAATATTGGACTTAATAGTCCCAATGGGTCGAAGGGTTTGCTGACTTGGGATAGTAATTTTCTCTTTGTTAGGTTGGTGGTATCTGGCTCCATCAACTAGACTGTCATCTGACCTGCAGTCGTATCCTATTCGATCCCTAGTACCTTTGTCTTCTGGGGTACCTTGTAGTCGGGAAACTCTGTTTTGACCAGTTGATTTAATTTGGCATTGTTGGGGACCCACGACCGGAGAGGCATATTTGCTCCCAATAATTCTTGATTGGCCTCGTCATATATGTACAGCAGTTTACTTTCACTGCTGGTTGTTCCTTGGAAATTGTCCACATACAAGTTGTTGCTAATTTCAGATTTACTTGGGCTATTAGACTTCTTCAAGTGCATGACCATGGTAGCTTGAAGCAGAAACGGAGAAGTAGCGCCAAACAAAACTGATACGAACCTGTAAGGGATTATTTCATTGTTTGGATCATTAGGAACCTTGATTCATAGGAACTTTGTGTAGTTACAGTCGTCTTCTTGGAGACTTACCCTAAGGAAGGCCTTACTGATGTCGGTCGTATATGCATAAGTCCCGATGCAGAACTTTAATTGCACGTCTTATAGCTTTTGTGTCAGGCTAGGGCCAGTTTGAAGGCATTCAATGAATTCAACCTCCATAAATTTGTTATCAAGTGGTTGCTTGATTATATCATGGTACAATTTCAAGTTCTCAGGATGTCTTTGTAAGGGTGTCTTTGTAAGGATGTCTTTGTCATTGTAACCTGTGACCCTAATTGGTTTTGTGCAATGAAATGATTGACGGGTAGCTGAGGATGATGCAGCTTCCATGGTAACCTGATCCAATATTGATTATCTCTGTAGACAACTGAGTCCAGGTATTATTTGTAAGTCCAGTCGCCATCCGGACTAGGTTGTTCAGGGACAATGCTGAGAGTTGCCAAATTCCATAATTTATGTACAAGGTGATCAAGCTCATCCTTGGATATGTCTCTGAATTGTAGTTGTGACTGTTCTCCTAGTCATGCAATTATCACTGGTTTGGCTTGTTGATAGACTACAGGTATAGGTTGCTTAAGCTGTAATACTGGACCTGTTAACAAATAGCCTCCTGCAGACGTTAACAGGTTCATTCCCTTTTTTCATCCTTTCCTTTGAGAAACTTATGGTAGATATCTGAACCGATAAGGATACCAATATTGGAGAGGTTGTCAGACGTGATTTTGTCAGCCAACTTGATTCTCTTTTCTTCCAGGAATTTGGCTGTTGTTTCTAGACCATAAACATACAGGTCTGGTGGGAATTTGTCTATGACAAGAGCCTGTACTGTTAGGACATAACTGCCTAAACGTACTTTAGGTTGTACCACCTTGAAGACTCGGACTCCTCAGTTAGTCAGGAATCCTGCTATGTCTATTTTAGTCTCTCGTTCAGACTTGAGTTTCAAGGTATCTACTTACTCTTGGGAGGTAAATGCCATTTGGGATGCTTGGTCATATAATCTACGTATGGTGACCTTGAACCTTCCGTTTTTAAGGATTAATTGGGCAATGTGCAAAGCTGACCTTGTTGATAGTACACTTACATCTGGAAGTACTTTACAGAGCTGTACTGAAGTGGAAGTTCCTTCCTCCACCTGTGGTTTGGGAGACTTTGTACTTGAGTCCCCACACAGTGCTGTATGGTGTTGACTCCTACTGCACCTATTGCAAGTGCACAATTGAGTTGCACAGGTATCAGGGTTAAGTGATCTTAGACACCTGTTGCATCTGTGCAACTCCTTGAGTCGTTTTACATATATAGCACGATCAGGGTAAGTATTGCAATTGTACATGTACTTCTTCACAAAACAGACATGGCCTCCAGACGGCACCTTTGGGAGTCACCCTTTTGGGTGACACATTAACTGTCGGTTTGGAGGGACCCATTGTGTATGTGCCCACGCTTTTTTGTTTCCACCTTGGGGTGGAGGTAGTTGTTTTAGATTTATTTGGAGTACTGTTTTTGCTTTGTTGTTTACTTTGGGTGGTTAATGAACGTTTAGGTGTTGATTTACCGTCTGTGTTGTCTCTTTGTCGTTCTATAACAGAGCGTATACCTTCTGTAATCTCCTTTACTGTCAGAGAAGATTTGTTATGTAAAGCACACAACTTATGCAGTATTTCACTGGGTAATTTGTATCTCATAAGAAATTGAATTATACAATCCGATTCAAATATATTTACTTTGAGGCTAAGTGCTTTGAGCAAGGACTCAAGCTCCAATCTAAAGGCTTGGCATGAATCAGCGGGTCCATCTGGGGATGGTATGTCCACCAATTTTTGTTTTAAAAGTCTGATAGCTCGTTCTGGTTTAGCATAATTTTCCTTAAGGAGCTGTACTGCACTATTATAGCCGTCATCTGACAATGTTAAATTACAGACCACTTTTAACACTTCACCCTTTAACATATCTCGTAAGTATGTAAGTTGATGGTTTTAGCTATATTGGCATTAGCATCTACTGAGTCAACAAATTTGTTCCAGAAATTATCCCAACTTTCGTCCTCTGTTCCAGAGAAAGTAGGTAGACTAATGGATGGTAGTTTGACTTCTGGTTGTGTCGGGTTTTGGGAAGCTGTGGCTGTAATGTTTGTTGTTGCCTTGCAATGCATTATTTCATTAACAATGTGTTGTAACTTGCTTTGAATGGCATCTTCATAATCTGCATGTTTTTATACAGCATCCTCTATTGTTGCTTCATCTATTGCAGTGTCAGTAACAACATCTTGATATTTCTTTCTTTAGCTTTTTACTTGTTCAAATTTTCTCTCGGCAACCTTATGATAGCCCTCCAGTTCAACATGATTAACTGGAGTTTGTTTACATAAATCCTCCCATTTATTTATCTGTCTGGTTAAATTGCCTTTCATACCTGCGAGGGTCGTTTTCACTTTTCCAGCAGTAGACATGATGGCTGTCTGGGCTAGCCGTGCTGCATTTGTACTAGGGCCAAGTCTTGTTGGACTTGGACTGCTTCTAGGGCTTGAACTAGAAATGCTTATATACACATTATATAATCATACACACTCTAATGATTTGAGTGATACTGAGTGTCTATGGTAGTACCTTTAGGTTAGCTTCTCAATATTACCCTAGGTTGGTACAGTCACTAACAAAATCACTCAAAGGTGCAATGATTATAGTTAAATATACACATGATTATGGTAATAGTAAATATACAACACAACTCGTGTTGTCATAAGAAACTGCACAATAAAATATATATATACTAGCTAGGCTGTACAATAGGTTCAACTCTAAACAAGTATAAAATCCTTCCCTTATTCCAGGTTAGCACAATTAATTAAGTTAGACTTGGTTGCTGTACAACAACTGTCTAATAATGTCTTTCCCTTGTATAGGAGTTAACTGTAAATAATGGTAACATGCAGTAATTGTAATGGTGCAATATTAATGTTTATATGAAAACACTTATATATACTTTTATAAGTATTATTAGCCTCTTATCAACCTCCTGTAATGAAAAACACAATTGTTCTTTTGGTTCAGTCCTTGGAACAATATTAGTGCCTGCTGTAAGTTCTTTTCACTGTTAGCCGACAATGAGTAGGTTAGAATAGATTTTTTTAGTAGTGTATTGCTGCTATAATTATTATATATGTAAATATTGCACTAATTAGTTCATGTTGATCCTAGATTTGATGAATCACTGGTTTATCCTAGCTTAGTCTGTTCGTTGAGGACCATACTTATGTGGGAAATTCCTTGCAGTCATTTTTTTTTACTCTATTTTTTTGTTTACTTTAATTTTGTATTCTTATCATACTAAGTGGACTGTATATTTTGATTCAGCCTGCCAGAACTTTATCTGCACTTAGTTTGGAGTGACAGTTATAACTTATACCACTATGAGTCGATATGATAAACTAAAAAAAAAATTCCTCCTGCAAAATATAAATTATACCACATATGGTGGCCTAACCTACAGTATTATTAATAACAGTAAGTGTAAAGCCTTAGCTGAATGGTTGTTATGGACTGACTTGGCTGGATATGTTTCCTCCAACTTCTGTTTAGGGTGTGGCTACATGTGGTCCAGGGCCTTGTAATGGCGTCTGGCACTGTAGCGTCGGTGACAAGAAACTTCACAATTTGTGTGGGCCAGCCTATCCTTTCAGTACCTCCAAATTACAATTTACCTGTCAAATGAAGTACTTTAATAAAGGCACATAAACATATACAGTACAGGTGTGACATGAATAAGGTGTGTGTGTGTTGTGCTGAGTAAACACTTTGTTGAGATTTAAACTCACAGTATAACTGCCAGACTTATCTAAAACAGTAATTGGCAAAAAAAATGCAATAAATAATTGGTAAGACGGATACTCAGGTTCTCCTGTGGTTGTAGAATTTGCTGTGACTAGGCAATAGGATAGTATAGTCTATCATGCGTGTAGCATATCGGGAAAAAACGCAGAAGCCCATGTTTTGTGTTCCTCTGTTTACAAGTTCTGGTACATGACCAGCCGCTCCTCTCTGGAGTGGTGTTCTAATAATGTTGTCTTAAGGACAAAGCTTATTTAACTACAGCAAGGGAGTCTGTATTGTATTTCTGGTGTATTTATAATTATTTAGTCCTAGTGAATACTATTTTATTATGTTTAAACACTAGACATCTATTGATAATTACTTAATAATAAACACTAGACTCTTGTTTAAAGGAATAATTAGAGTAAATAGAGGAATAATTATTGTGATTTTGTGATTTTTGCGATTACACATCCATGCCGAGGAGATGACCAGGATCGAGTCAAACATAGTTGAGGAAATGACCATTACATATGTCAAAAAGTGTTTGTCTTGATCCAAGTATTTAGGGCCAAAGGAAGTTGATATGTTTTAGAGTGTCATCGCTGCAGCATGGTCGGATGACTAACACATTCAATCAATATGATTCGAGTTTGAGATTAGAATCGGACGCAGTCGGACGACAGGGGAGATGAGGGACCCAGAGCAAGGTCAGGAGCAAGGCCAGCTCTAACTGTTGTGTACAGTCAAACTTTTGTGGGTGTGTGAATAGATGAGTAATGACAGGCTAACCCTGGGGATGGTCTTATGTGGTTCTTGGTGGGAGTTTAGGATGTTTGTGTGAGGTATGGACCAGTTTGGGTCTATACCTTGGACTAACTGGTCCAAAGTATAGACTGGCTAAATTGAACCAAACACCCATTTTTGTACAGCCCGGAAATCGAACTTGGGATCCTCAATTACAAGTCGAGAACACAATCATAATGCTATCGATGCATAAAGGTAATCGGGCCTGTCCGGGAGTTGAACCCGGGCCTCTCGCACCCGAAGCGAGAATCATGCCACTAGACTAACAGGCCTACATATATATAAATATATCGGATCATGTATTTCTTCCGGAAAGGGTCAATGACGCTCCAAAAAGCATTTAGGCAAGGCCTAATTTCATATTATTTGGCAATGTTTGCCTCACTATACCTCCAAGGAGGGACAAATCACTTGCATTCTCGGTCTTTAGGGCGATAAACGAATATATACCCAAGGGGGAATATCCTAGTTCACCTGCCTCCTCGAGCTAAACACACCCTTCGCAGAAATGGTAAGAACAACACATCGGAAATGTACAAAATCAGAGCACAAATCTCCAAGAAAATTGAAGAGGGAAATACCTCAAGTGCTACTCGAGTCCTCACCAGTGACGATAAAATTGTTGCTAGAAACTGCCACAGCACGAGCCCAGCAAGGCAAGCACCCACTCAAAGCTCCATGAGACAACAACATTGTACTGCCACCTGCCGGGGCCAGTATCAGTTTAGTACCTCTGTGAGAGCCTCTTTGAGTACCTCTACAATAGCCTCTTTGAGTACCTCTGTGAGAGACTCTTTGAGTCCCTCTGTGAGAGCCTCTTTGAGTACCTCTGTGAGAGCCTCTTTGAGTACCTCTGGGAGAGCCTCTTTGAGTACCTCTGTGAGAGCCTCTTTGAGAATTTCTGTGAGAGACTCTGTGAGTACCTCTGTGAGAGCCTCTTTGAGTACCTCTGCGAGAGCCTCTGTGAGTACCTCTGTGAGAGCCTTTGTAAGTGTCTGTGTGTATTTGTGAGATTCTGTGAATCTTTATGAATGTCATGAATGACTATGTGAGAACCTTTTTGTGAACTGATTTGAATTTTTTATGAGTGCCTTTGAGTGCTTCCTTGAGAATCTATATGAGTGTATTTCTGATTGTCTTTTTGACTGCCACTGGGAGTGTCTCGGTAAGTGCCTTTGGAAATTCCTCAGTGAGCTTCTCTATAAGTGTCTCTGTGATACTCAGAGATTATTTATGTGACTATATCTGTGAGTGGCTTTGCCATTACCTATGTGAGTACTTCGGTGATTGTCTATGTAAGTGTCTTTGTGAGTGTCTACATGTGTCTCTGAAGGTATATCTGTGAGTGTCTTTATGAGTGCTTGGATGAATAAATATCTTAGTATTTTTATTGATGCTTATGTGTCACCGAGATTTTTTGGTAATGCCTCGGTAATGGCCACGCGCATATCATTGACTAAAATTGCTGTTATGTTGCTCACAGGAGACCATACTTGCTCACAGGAGAATATTCTTGATCACAGGAGGTTAGAACTGCTCTCAGGATGTTGCATTATGTTTGTAAAACATTCTCACACGGGACTACATACTTTCTATCGTGTTGATAAACTTACTAACAAGGAGTTAGACTTGCTAACAGGGATCTATTCTCACTAACAGAAAAATACACTGGCTCAAAAGAGGAGCAATACTACTAACTGCAGGTTACACTTACTCACAAAAACGCTAAACTTACTAACAAAGAGTTTATTAATACTAACAAAGCGTTAACTAATTCTAACAAAGAGTTTACTCCTATTAACAAAGAGTTTACCTCTACTAAGACTTTACTCTTACTAATAAAGAGTTTACACCTACTAACAAAGAGTTTACACTTACTAACAAAGAGTTTACACTTACTAACAAGGCGTTTACACTTACTAACAAGGCGTTTACACTTGCTAATAAAGAGTTTACACTTAATAAACAAGAGTTTACACTTACTAACAGAGAGTTTACACTTACTAACAAAGAGTTTACACTTACTAACAAAGAGTTTACACTTACTAACAGAGTTTATACTTACTAACAAAGAGTTTATACCTACTAACAAAGAGTTTACACTTACTAACAAAGTTTACACTTACTAACAAAGAGTTTACACTTACCAACAAAGAGTTTACCTTACTAACAAAGAGTTTACACTTACTAACACAGAGTTTACACTTAATACCAAAGAGTTTACCTTACTAACAAAGAGTTTACACTTACTAGCAAAATGTTTACACTTACTAACAAAAAGTTTACACTTACTAACAAAGAGTTTACACTTACTAACAAAGAGTTTACCTTAATAACAAAGAGTTTACACTTACGAACAAAGAGTTTACACTTACTGACAGAGTTTACACTTCCTAAAAAAGAGTTTACACTTACTAACAAAGAGTTTGCACTTACTAACGAAGAGTTTACCTTACTAACAAAGAGTTTACACTTACTAACAAAGAGTTTGCACTTACTAACGAAGAGTTTACCTTACTAACAAAGAGTTTACACTTACTAACAAAGAGCTTACACTTACTAACGAAGAGTTTACTCTTACCAACAAAGAGTTTACACTTGCACACAGGCGTTACAGTTGCTACCAAGAGGCTTCACCAGCAAGCGGGAGGAACTACACTTGCTCACAGGAAAGAATGGATGCATGGAAAATAGAAACAACAAAAATGAGAACAACTTTACCATCTACTGAACAAGTCACTAAAGAAATGAATAAAATACTTCAAGTTATGGAGAGAATTAAAGTAAATAAAATTTTCACTAGTCACACACACACACACACACACACACACACACACACACACACACACACACACACACACACACACACACACACACACACACACACACACACACACACAAACACACACACACAACACACACACACACACACACACACACACACACACACACACACACACACACACACACACACACACACACACACACACACACACACACACACACACACACACACACACACACACACACACACACACACACACACACACACACACGCACACACACACACACAGCCGGTCAGACAGCCGCGGAGGTCAGAAGGGTCTGGGAAGCTCTTGCGTGCAATTCTCCAATGAGAAGGCTGTGGAGTACATAGTGAGGAACAAGCATTTACTCAGAGGAAGTGAAACCCATGACAATGTGTTTATAGAGAGGTTTAAGACGAAAGATGAGCAAATAGCCTACAAGAATAGATGGCAAGCACGACACCGAACTAGCCTCTCAGGTAGTTTCACCTCCCAGGTCACATCCCAGGTCACATCCCAGGTCACCTCCCAGGTCACCTCCCAGGTCACATCCCAGGTCACCTCCCAGGCCACCTCCCAGGTCGCATCCTCCCCAACTCAGCCCTCCTATACCTCCCCCCTGCCTTCATCCCCCAAACCCCCCTGCTTCATCACCCCAAACCCCCCTGTCCCTTCCACATTTGCACCTCCCCAACGATTCCCCTGCCCCTGCTACATCACACCTGTCAACGACCCCAGTGGGTCAAGCCATGCCCTCCCCAAACCCACCTTCCCATCCCCCCTCCCCTACTACCCCTTCCTACACCCCTGCCCCTTTTACCCCATTGCCTCCAATTCCATCTACTCCATCCCAGCTTCCACTGCACCCCTCTTACACTCACCCCCAAACCCCACCCAACCCTCACCCCTCCTATGCACCTCCAGCCCACATTTAACCCCCTCACCTTGTGGCCCCCTAACACCTTCCCCCATCTCCCTCTTCCCCTCTTCTACCCCAAAACCCCCACCTACCCCCGATTCCCCCCTAACTAATACACCCTATCTTCCACTCCCAGTGTAATGACTACTAAAACATCTACTGCTGACTGCCGTGTACCATTGCTATAACCCTGACTACTCTTAACCATAATATTGTAATCATTCACTGTACTCTGTGATCGTCTCTCTGACCACTGTATAATTCTCTTTCTCTCTTCACTTAATAACCCAGCTCAACACTGTTACAGTCCAGTATGACCCCTCACTGGACTGCCACGAATATAAACCGAATACTAAATGAGGAGGACATAACCAGGATAGGGTTAAATACGTTATTTCTTATACTTAAATATATTAACACTGCCACCACCTTCCATACATAAATGAATGTGTCTATAATTATTGGTCCCCAGGAAGGAAGGGACTCAATAATCAGGGAACTCAACGAACAAGTAATTGGATCTAAATGGATTAATACTGTAGTCTTGCTGAACTGAACGGGAGATTCTAGATCGACTTTATTATTCATAAGATGGAGAACACGGGTGAATTTCCAGTACAGCAACTGAAGATCACAAGAATGAATAACACAGTCAATAATCAAAGGAGACAGATAACTCACCAAAATGACATTAACATTATTTTATTATTGGAACTGTATATTTAAATCACAATTGAAATATAGCCTACTCTGAATAACACCTACGAGGCAATGGATAGTAATACTAATATACAAGAACATTGGTAGAACAATTACCTTCAATACTGCAGCTTGCCAAATGATGTTGATTTGCTGCCTGCAGGTCAATTGACCTGCACCCCAATTGGAGTCCCCAGACACACTAAATTAAATTTTGTTTTACCAGCTTATTGCTGGGAAGGATTACACCTCCCACCATCTAATACAGCCCCAGGGCTCCACGCATTATTTTGGCAATGGCCAACCATTTAACACTTAGGCCTGAGGTCTGGCTCTCTAGGGCCAATAAGGACTTGGCCCTTATCTCCCGCCAATCATCTTCCCTGAGGTGCCGTGGAAGGCTACATGAATTCTTGAAGATTGAGTCAGTTCTCCCCAGCTATGCGATGGGGACAAGGTACCACTGTATTGGATACCCGCGACTAGTGCACCTCGCAAGCAATGTTTACCAAAACTAATAATTTATGTTCAAGCCCGTCTCCCCAAGATAAAGAGTAAGGACATTTGACTCGCCTGGTATGGGTAAGGGACCAATGAGAGGGGGAAGAGAGGGAATGAGAGGGGGATGGAGAGGGGAATCCGAGTGGGGAGGATTGAGTGGGGAAGCAAGGTATCACAGAGGTCGGCTGCACGACCACCCCTCAGGTCAACCTTTTGGACCTTGACAAATGGGTGACAGAGGGGGGGGGGTGAAGAGGGGAAGACGAATGATGGGTAAGGGGAGGGGAGAAAGGGAGAAGGGAGAAGGGAGAACCAATGATCTGAGCGCCAGATCATTACACCAGCACCCATGCTCCATTCTCCTCTCAGCCCTCTGCCCTCAATATCCCTCTCCCCCCAACCTCTCAACCTCTATCTGACTCTCAGTCTCACTCTATTTCTCAATCCCCTATGCTATTCAGACCCCTAACTGTCAGACCCATTATGCCCTTCCTACCCCCCTAGATGCCCAAAACCCATTCGCCTACCAGGCACTCCCAGGCACCCCCCTAGCACCCCCACAGCCCCCACTCGCCCCCAGACACCCCCCAGTCCCCCCCCAGACCCCCGGTGAAAGGGGGAACTCTGACACCCGAGTTTCCAAGAAGAGTCTCAAGGTTTGGTACACCAATGCTGATGGGGTAGCCAATAAAGCAGAAGAGATAAAAGAAAGAGCTAGTGAGGCAGACCCAGACATAGTGGCAATAGTGGAAACTAAAATAAATGGCATGATCTCAGATGCAATCTTTCCAGAGGGGTACCAGGTAATAAGAAAAGAAAGGACACAGAGACAGGGAGGAGGAGTGGCACTCCTAATAAAGCGGAAATGGAAGTTTGATGAGCTGGAAAATCCGTGTACCAATGAAAGCACGAGCTCCATACATGGGACTCTGACAGTGGATGGGAAGAAGATTGTAATTTTGATACTCTACAATCCCCCACCAAACAGTAGAAGGCCCAGGCAGGAGTATGAGGACAGCAACAAGGCATGTATAGATGAACTGCAGAGGGCAGCAACAATAGCGCATAGAATGAAGGCGAAGCTGCTGGTGATGGGGGACCTAAATCACGGAGAGATAGATTGGGAAACGAGGAATCCCCATGGCGGGGAGGAGACCTGCGGAGCGAAACTGGTAGACGTTATTGACAGGAATTTCCTAACACAGCATGTGAAGGAAGATACTAGGGAAAGAGGAGGGGATACGCCCAGCCAATTAGATCTCATTTTCACCCAGAATGTAGAAGACATCGAGCAGTTGGAACATGAAATACCACTAGGAGCCAGTGACCATTGTGTCCTAGTCTTTGACTACATGATGGAGCTTAAAATTGTGACCAAAGGAGAAGAGGTCCGGGAAAGGAGACTTGATTACAGAAAAGGGGACTACAGAAAGATAAGGGACTACCTGGGAGAAGTGCAGTGGGAGGAAGAACTTAGAGGAAAAACAGTGCAAGGTATGATGAACCAAGTCATATTGAAATGCAAGGAGGCTGAAGAGAGATTTATTCCAACAATAAAGGCAAAAAGCAGGAGGGAATATAATAACCCATGGTTTAATAGACAGTGTCAGGAAGCAAAGGTGAGAAGCAGGAGGGAGTGGAGGAAGTACAGAAGACAAAGGACAGAGGACAACAGGATTAGATGTAACAGAGCTAGGAATGATTACATTAACATAAGACGAGTGTCGGAAAGAAATTATGAGAATGATATTGCAGTCAAAGCGAAAAAGCAACCTAAATTACTACATAGCCATATAAGAAGGAAGATGTCGGTAAATGACCAAGTGACAAGACTGAGGAAAACAGAAGGGGCATATACAGAAAGCGACAAGGAAATCTGCGAGGTACTGAATGCAAATTTCCATGGAGTGTTCACAACCGAGCCTGAGCAGCTCCCATTGTTAGAAGCGATTACCCTAGATGAAAGACTATCAGATATAGAGGTGACAGCAGAGGAGGTAATGAAACAGTTGACAACACTGGATGCAAATAAAGCTGTTGGACCAGACAAAGTATCACCGTGGATACTTAAAGAGGCAGCGCAGGCTCTCAGCGTGCCTCTGGCAATGATCTTTAATGAGTCACTTATGTCGGGAGAATTGCCCAGTTGCTGGAAGGAGGCAAATGTCGTACCGATTTTCAAGAAAGGTGATAGGGAGGAGGCACTTAACTACAGACCCGTATCATTGACAAGCATCCCCTGCAAAATACTTGAAAGAATAATTAGGCTAAGACTTGTTGAGCACCTGGAGAGCATTGGGTTTGTAAACAAGCACCAACATGGTTCTGGACAGGGAAATCATGCCTAACAAACCTTTTAGAATTCTATGATAAAGTAACAAGGATAAGGCAGGACAGAGAAGGCTGGGCAGACTGCATATTTCTTGACTGCCAAAAGGCCTTTGATACAGTACCGCACATGAGACTGCTATACAAACTTGAGAGGCAGGCAGGAGTAAGCGGAAAGGCCCTAGAATGGGTGAAGAACTACCTAACAGGAAGGAGCCAGAGGGTAATGGTAAGGGGCGAGAAGTCGGACTGGCGAACAGTAACAAGTGGAGTACCTCAAGGATCGGTGCTGGGACCAATCCTCTTTCTAATTTACGTAAATGACATGTTTACAGGAGTGGAATCATACATGTCAATGTTTGCGGATGACGCAAAATTAATGAGAAGAGTTGTGACAGACGAGGATTGTAGGATCCTCCAAGAGGACTTAAACAGGTTGCAGAGATGGTCAGGGAAATGGCTACTGGAGTTTAACACCAGTAAATGTAAAGTTATGGAAATGGGATCAGGTGATAGGAGACCAAAGGGACAGTACACAATGAAGGGGAACAGCCTACCTGTAACGATTCGAGAAAGAGATCTGGGAGTGGATGTGACACCTAATCTAACTCCTGAGGCACATATAAATAGGATAACGACAGCAGCGTACTCTACACTGGCGAAAATTAGAACTTCATTCAGAAACCTAAATGAGGAGGCTTTTAGGGCGCTTTACACTGCATACGTGAGACCCGTCTTAGAGTATGCCGCGCCATCATGGAGCCCCCACCTGAAGAAACACATAAGGAAACTGGAGAAGGTTCAGAGGTTTGCGACGAGGCTTGTCCCAGAGTTACGAGGGAAGGGATATGAAGAGCGACTGAAGGAACTGAACCTTACGACACTAGAGAAAAGAAGGGAGAGAGGAGATATGATAGGGACATATAAAATACTCAGGGGAATTGACAAAGTGGAAATAGATGAAATGTTCACACGTAATAATAACAGAACGAGGGGACATGGGTGGAAACTGGAAACTCAGATGAGTCACAGAGATGTTAGGAAGTTTTCTTTTAGCGTGAGAGTAGTGGAAAAATGGAATGCACTTGGGGAACAGGTTGTGGAAGCAAATACTATTCATACTTTTAAGACTAGGTATGATAGGGAAATGGGACAGGAGTCATTGCTGTAAACAACCGATAGCTGGAAAGGCGGGATCCAAGAGTCAATGCTCGATCCTGCAAGCACAAATAGGTAAGTACAGATAGGTAAGTACACACACACACACACACACACACACACACACACACACACACACACACACACACACACACACACACACACACACACACACACACACACACACACACACACACACACACACACACACACACACACACACACACACACCACACACACACACACACACACACAACACACAACACAGGAGGGATACCGAAACCAAAGGTTAGCATACCNAACAGAGTATCCTTTCTTCCTGTGTGGGAGTGCACGATCATCCTCTAGGTTAACAGGTTTAGTAGCAAGTTATTATTACTGTGGATATTTTACTTTGGGGGCCGGGCCTTTTAGTTCTCCCATTTTTGATAGCTCTGAATTCTACTTACCCTTACCCCTTAATAGTCCAGTTCCCCTATAGCAAGCCCACTATTATTTATAACATGTGACATGAATAAGGTGTGTGTATAATGCTGAGTAAACATTTACTTTGTTTGAGCTTTAAACTCTCTCAAAACTGGCAAGTTTTTTTAGATTTAGATTTAAAAGGCCTCATAAAATTAAATCAAATAACTAGTCGGATACTCAGGTACTCCTGTGGTTGAAGAATTTGCTGTGACCAGGCTATAGGATAGTGCAGTCTATCGTGCGTGTTGTATATCGCAAAAACTGCAGGAGCTCATGTTTCGTGTGTCTTTGTTTACCAGTTCTGGTGCATGACCGCCGCTCTTCTCTGGGGGGTGGCGTACCAATAATGTTTGCTGGTTCTATTTATGTCTTAAGGAATAGGAGTCAAGCTATATGCCTGGTGTATTTATTTATATTCAGTCCTAGTGAATATTATTTGATTAAGTTTATTAAGTTTAAACGCAAGACTGAAGTTTTAAAAGAAATGAGAGTTACACACAGAAATCACATTAGCGTGATGCATCAATGAACAAATCCACAAATAGGGTATATTTATATACCCTATTTGTCTATTATAGGCCACTCTGAGCGTGGTCCATCGCTGTCCCCCAGAACTATATCACAAGGGTTCAAGTTAATTCTGTTGTTGGGGTTGTTTACCTCGTAATGATACTCCCTCAGAGCAGTAAGGTATTCTCGAGTCCATATGTCATTCCACTGACTTATCACTTCTGAAAGCTGTTTGAAATGTTGTACCAAATCACTCTCTTGGACACATGAAGGATCTTCTGGTTCCTCGTCCATAAGGGACACTAGAGTTCTTAGAGCTCCCATATACATCACATGAGCTGGACTTGATGGTTCACGTTGCAAAACTTCATCAGAGAGGTAGGTAAGTGGTCGGTTGTTCCCTGGAAACACAAACCGAAGCTGTCTCTATTTTTCACTTGTTACAACTTGTAATATAGTTATTACATCTTGGATTAACGTGTTTATGACGTATTAGAACGTTGTTACAACTTGCTATATTGGTTCTTATAACTGGTTAAGTTTTAAAACTTGTTCGAACGGTGTACCAACGTCGTAGTTTCGGTGTGTGTTTGGAGGGTTAACTCTAGCTTCTATTTATATGACAACGGTTTGGAGCTCCAGCAAGTCAATCTTTTGGCGGTGTAGGGTTTTCCGAAGAGAACGTTTCACTGTACCAATCATGCTTTCATAGAATCTTCCGTGCCATGGTGCTCTGGGAGGTATGAACTTCTAGTGGCACTGCTGTTGATTTAGGGTAGTGCGCATCTTTGGGTGGTTCCAGATTTTCCTCAGACATGCTTCTACTGACACTAAGTTAGACCCATTGTCTGAAATCATTAACTTAGGACAGGATCTATATGAAGCAAACCTGTGGAAAGCCTGTAAGAATGCCTCGGCACTCATATCGGGAGTCACTTCTAAATGTATTGCCCTTGCTGTGACACAGGTGAATAGGCAGATATATGCCTTCACTGCAATTATGTCCTTGGTGCCTGTTAGTGTTAGTGCTCCTGTGAAATCTACTCCTTTGGCTTCAAAGGGATGACTATGTACAACTCGTACCTTTGGGAGTGGAGTAGGTCCCGGATATTGACACACTCTGGCATTGTACCTCCAGCAAATTACACAGGAGTTAATTATGGATTTGACAGTCTACTAACCTTGGGGTAACCAGTACTGTTGTCTTAAGTCTATATGAATGTCTAATACTCCACCATGCAGAGTGTTATGGTTGTGAATATGTAACACAATTAGCTTGCTTATTATTTGGTAACGAGGAAACAATATTGGATTTTTTGCTTTCAGATATATGTCCGCATGCTATAAGCAACCTCCATATATAATTTAGTTTTAATTGTTGGTGTCCATCCAGAGATCCAGATAATTTTTAAGTTTCTTAGGGACATTGTCAAATTCTATCCCGAATGTATCTGTATGGGCTCTTTTGACCCTGTACCATAAGGCATTAGGGAATTTATGCTTGATTCCTATTTTCTTTAGAAAATCAAACACCACTTGGGTGACAACTAGTAGTTTGATCAGTTCAGAGTACTGATTAGGATCCATTACCAAAGTCCGAGGTGATTCTGGATTCTCAGTGGGAGCAGTGACATTGGTCACAATGACTTGTGGCTTTTGTTCAGGCCACTGGTCCCTAACTAGCCACTGAGGTCCATTGAACCACATCTCTGCTTTGGTTAATTGCTGTAAAGTCAGGCCTTGGGAGACATAGTCAGCTGGATTCTCCTTGGTGGGTACATATCTCAGTTTGTACCCTGCTGATAACTCTCGTATTTTCTTAATGCGGTTACTCATATAAGGATTTTTACTGTTATTTTTTTTTCACCCACTGTAGTACTGACTCGTTATCTGACCATACCACTGTTTCTTCAAAGTGAATCTTGCTTAAGGTTTTGATCTGATAATGAACCAATCTTACATCTAACATTTGGGCTGTTTAGTCCAGTTGTGGCAATGATCGTTTTTTAACGGTGCCACTCTGGCCTTTGATGCGAGCAAATTGGCTTGCCCATTTGAGACCAGGTAAGCTACTGTGCCACCGTGTATGGGTTGAGGTGGCTCCACAGGCTGAAAAAACAAATGGAACTTCAGGATAAAATTTAATTGGTTGTTTTTCATTTACTGTGTTCCGAGGGAACTTGACAGACTCTAGAATACTTAAATTTTTCACGAGCCCCTGCCATTTTTCTCGTAAGGAAGGTGGTAAAAGATAATCACAGCCTATCTTCTGTTGTTAACATTCTTGCATTATTAACTTTTCATTTATTAATATTGGACTTAATAGTCCCAATGGGTCGAAGGGTTTGCTGACTTGGGATAGTAATTTTCTCTTTGTTAGGTTGGTGGTATCTGGCTCCATCAACTAGACTGTCATCTGACCTGCAGTCGTATCCTATTCGATCCCTAGTACCTTTGTCTTCTGGGGTACCTTGTAGTCGGGAAACTCTGTTTTGACCAGTTGATTTAATTTGGCATTGTTGGGGACCCACGACCGGAGAGGCATATTTGCTCCCAATAATTCTTGATTGGCCTCGTCATATATGTACAGCAGTTTACTTTCACTGCTGGTTGTTCCTTGGAAATTGTCCACATACAAGTTGTTGCTAATTTCAGATTTACTTGGGCTATTAGACTTCTTCAAGTGCATGACCATGGTAGCTTGAAGCAGAAACGGAGAAGTAGCGCCAAACAAAACTGATACGAACCTGTAAGGGATTATTTCATTGTTTGGATCATTAGGAACCTTGATTCATAGGAACTTTGTGTAGTTACAGTCGTCTTCTTGGAGACTTACCCTAAGGAAGGCCTTACTGATGTCGGTCGTATATGCATAAGTCCCGATGCAGAACTTTAATTGCACGTCTTATAGCTTTTGTGTCAGGCTAGGGCCAGTTTGAAGGCATTCAATGAATTCAACCTCCATAAATTTGTTATCGAGTGGTTGCTTGATTATATCATGGTACAATTTCAAGTTCTCAGGATGTCTTTGTAAGGGTGTCTTTGTAAGGATGTCTTTGTCTTTGTAACCTGTGACCCTAATTGGTTTTGTGCAATGAAATGATTGACGGGTAGCTGAGGATGATGCAGCTTCCATGGTAACCTGACCCAGTATTGATTATCTCTGTAGACAACTGAGTCCAGGTATTATTTGTAAGTCCAGTCGCCATCCGGACTAGGTTGTTCAGGGACAATGCTGAGAGTGGCAAAATTCCATAATTTATGTACAAGGTGATCAAGCTCATCCTTGGATATGTCTCTGAATTGTAGTTGTGACTGTTCTCCTAGTCATACAATTATCACTGGTTTGGCTTGTTGGTAGACTACAGGTGTAGGTTGCTTAAGCTGTAATACTGGACCTGTTAACAAATAGCCTCCTGCAGACGTTAACAGGTTCATTCCCTTTTTTCATCCTTTCCTTTGAGAAACTTATGGTAGATATCTGAACCGATAAGGATACCAATATTGGAGAGGTTGTCAGACGTGATTTTGTCAGCCAACTTGATTCTCTTTTCTTCCAGGAATTTGGCTGTTGTTTCTAGACCATAAACATACAGGTCTGGTGGGAATTTGTCTATGACAAGAGCCTGTACTGTTAGGACATAACTGCCTAAACGTACTTTAGGTTGTACCACCTTGAAGACTCGGACTCCTCAGTTAGTCAGGAATCCTGCTATGTCTATTTTAGTCTCTCGTTCAGACTTGAGTTTCAAGGTATCTACTTACTCTTGGGAGGTAAATGCCATTTGGGATGCTTGGTCATATAATCTACGTATGGTGACCTTGAACCTTCCGTTTTTAAGGATTAATTGGGCAATGTGCAAAGCTGACCTTGTTGATAGTACACTTACATCTGGAAGTACTTTACAGAGCTGTACTGAAGTGGAAGTTCCTTCCTCCACCTGTGGTTTGGGAGACTTTGTACTTGAGTCCCCACACAGTGCTGTATGGTGTTGACTCCTACTGCACCTATTGCAAGTGCACAATTGAGTTGCACAGGTATCAGGGTTAAGTGATCTTAGACACCTGTTGCATCTGTGCAACTCCTTGAGTCGTTTTACATATATAGCACGATCAGGGTAAGTATTGCAATTGTACATGTACTTCTTCACAAAACAGACATGGCCTCCAGACGGCACCTTGGGAGTCACCCTTTTGGGTGACACATTAACTGTCGGTTTGGAGGGACCCATTGTGTATGTGCCCACGCTTTTGTGTTCCACCTTGGGGTGGAGGTAGTTGTTTTAGATTTATTTGGAGTACTGTTTTTGCTTTGTTGTTTACTTTGGGTGGTTAATGAACGTTTAGGTGTTGATTTACCGTCTGTGTTGTCTCTTTGTCGTTCTATAACAGAGCGTATACCTTCTGTAATCTCCTTTACTGTCAGAGAAGATTTGTTATGTAAAGCACACAACTTATGCAGTATTTCACTGGGTAATTTGTATCTCATAAGAAATTGAATTTTACAATCCGATTCAAATATATTTACTTTGAGGCTAAGTGCTTTGAGCAAGGACTCAAGCTCCAATCTAAAGGCTTGGCATGAATCAGCGGGTCCATCTGGGGATGGTATGTCCACCAATTTTTGTTTTAAAGTCTGATAGCTCGTTCTGGTTTAGCATAATTTTCCTTAAGGAGCTGTACTGCACTATTATAGCCGTCATCTGACAATGTTAAATTACAGACCACTTTTAACACTTCACCCTTAACATATCTCGTAAGTATGTAAGTTTGATGGTTTTAGCTATATTGGCATTAGCATCTACTGAGTCAACAAATTTGTTCCAGAAATTATCCCAACTTTCGTCCTCTGTTCCAGAGAAAGTAGGTAGACTAATGGATGGTAGTTTGACTTCTGGTTGTGTCGGGTTTTGGGAAGCTGTGGCTGTAATGTTTGTTGTTGCCTTGCAATGCATTATTTCATTAACAATGTGTGTAACTGCTTTGAATGGCATCTTCATAATCTGCATGTTTTTATACAGCATCCTCTATTGTTGCTTCATCTATCGCAGTGTCAGTAACAACATCTTGATATTTCTTTCTTTAGCTTTTTACTTGTTCAAATTTTCTCTCGGCAACCTTATGATAGCCCTCCAGTTCAACATGATTAACTGGAGTTTGTTTACATAAATCCTCCCATTTATTTATCTGTCTGGTTAAATTGCCTTTCATACCTGCGAGGGTCGTTTTCACTTTTCCAGCAGTAGACATGATGGCTGTCTGGGCTAGCCGTGCTGCATTTGTACTAGGGCCAAGTCTTGTTGGACTTGGACTGCTTCTAGGGCTTGAACTAGAAATGCTTATATACACATTATATAATCATACACACTTTAATGATTTGAGTGATACTGAGTGTCTATGGTAGTACCTTTAGGTTAGCTTCTCAATATTACCCTAGGTTGGTACAGTCACTAACAAAATCACTCAAAGGTGCAATGATTATAGTTAAATATACACATGATTATGGTAATAGTAAATATACAACACAACTCGTGTTGTCATAAGAAACTGCACAATAAAATATATATATACTAGCTAGGCTGTACAATAGGTTCAACTCTAAACAAGTATAAAATCCTTCCCTTATTCCAGGTTAGCACAATTAATTAAGTTAGACTTGGTTGCTGTACAACAACTGTCTAATAATGTCTTTCCCTTGTATAGGAGTTAACTGTAAATAATGGTAACATGCAGTAATTGTAATGGTGCAATATTAATGTTTATATGAAAACACTTATATATACTTTTATAAGTATTATTAGCCTCTTATCAACCTCCTGTAATGAAAAACACAATTGTCTTTTGGTTCAGTCCTTGGAACAATATTAGTGCCTGCTGTAAGTTCTTTTCACTGTTAGCCGACAATGAGTAGGTTAGAATAGATTTTTTTAGTAGTGTATTGCTGCTATAATTATTATATATGTAAATATTGCACTAATTAGTTCATGTTGATCCTAGATTTGATGAATCACTGGTTTATCCTAGCTTAGTCTGTTCGTTGAGGACCATACTTATGTGGGAAATTCCTTGCAGTCATTTTTTTTTACTCTATTTTTTTTGTTTACTTTAATTTTGTATTCTTATCATACTAAGTGGACTGTATATTTGATTCAGGCTGCCAGAACTTTATCTGCACTTAGTTTGGAGTGACAGTTATAACTTATACCACTATGAGTCGATATGATAAACTAAAAAAAAATTCCTCCTGCAAAATATAAATTATACCACATATGGTGGCCTAACCTACAGTATTATTAATAACAGTAAGTGTAAAGCCTTAGATGAATGGTTGTTATGGACTGACTTGGCTGGATATGTTTCCTCCACTTCTGTTTAGGGTGTGGCTACATGTGGTCCAGGGCCTTGTAATGGCGTCTGGCACTGTAGCGTCGGTGACAAGAAACTTCACAATTTGTGTGGGCCAGCCTATCCTTTCAGTACCTCCAAATTACAATTTACCTGTCAAATGAAGTACTTTAATAAAGGCACATAAACATATACAGTACAGGTGTGACATGAATAAGGTGTGTGTGTGTTGTGCTGAGTAAACACTTTGTTGAGATTTAAACTCACAGTATAACTGCAGACTTATCTAAAACAGTAATTGGCAAAAAAAATGCAATAAATAATTGGTAAGACGGATACTCAGGTTCTCCTGTGGTTGTAGAATTTGCTGTGACTAGGCAATAGGATAGTATAGTCTATCATGCGTGTAGCATATCGGGAAAAAAACGCAGAAGCCCATGTTTTGTGTTCCTTGTTTACAAGTTCTGGTACATGACCAGCCGCTCCTCTCTGGAGTGGTGTTCTAATAATGTTGTCTTAAGGACAAAGCTTATTTAACTACAGCAAGGGAGTCTGTATTGTATTTCTGGTGTATTTATAATTATTTAGTCCTAGTGAATACTATTTATTATGTTTAAACACTAGACATCTATTGATAATTACTTAATAATAAACACTAGACTTGTTTAAAGGAATAATTAGAGTAAATAGAGGAATAATTATTGTGATTTTGTGATTTTTGCGATTACACATCCATGCCGAGGAGATGACCAGGATCGAGTCAAACATAGTTGAGGAAATGACCATTACATATGTCAAAAAGTGTTTGTCTTGATCCAAGTATTTAGGGCCAAAGGAAGTTGATATGTTTTAGAGTGTCATCGCTGCAGCATGGTCGGATGACTAACACATTCAATCAATATGATTCGAGTTTGAGATTAGAATCGGACGCAGTCGGACGACAGGGGAGATGAGGGACCCAGAGCAAGGTCAGGAGCAAGGCCAGCTCTAACTGTTGTGTACAGTCAAACTTTTGTGGGTGTGTGAATAGATGAGTAATGACAGGCTAACCCTGGGGATGGTCTTATGTGGTTCTTGGTGGGAGTTTAGGATGTTTGTGTGAGGTATGGACCAGTTTGGGTCTATACCTTGGACTAACTGGTCCAAAGTATAGACTGGCTAAATTGAACCAAACACCCATTTTTGTACAGCCCGGAAATCGAACTTGGGATCCTCAATTACAAGTCGAGAACACAATCATAATGCTATCGATGCATAAAGGTAATCGGGCCTGTCCGGGAGTTGAACCGGGCCTCTCGCACCCGAAGCGAGAATCATGCCACTAGACTAACAGGCCTACATATATATAAATATATCGGATCATGTATTTCTTCCGGAAAGGGTCAATGACGCTCAAAAAGCATTTAGGCAAGGCCTAATTTCATATTATTTGCAATGTTTGCCTCACTATACCTCCAAGGAGGGACAAATCACTTGCATTCTCGGTCTTTAGGGCGATAAACGAATATATACCCAAGGGGGAATATCCTAGTTCACCTGCCTCCTCGAGCTAAACACACCCTTCGCAGAAATGGTAAGAACAAACATCGGAAATGTACAAAATCAGAGCACAAATCTCCAAGAAAATTGAAGAGGGAAATACCTCAAGTGCTACTCGAGTCCTCACCAGTGACGATAAAATTGTTGCTAGAAACTGCCACAGCACGAGCCCAGCAAGGCAAGCACCCACTCAAAGCTCCATGAGACAACAACATTGTACTGCCACTGCCGGGGCCAGTATCAGTTTAGTACCTCTGTGAGAGCCTCTTTGAGTACCTCTACAATAGCCTCTTTGAGTACCTCTGTGAGAGACTCTTTGAGTCCCTCTGTGAGAGCCTCTTTGAGTACCTCTGTGAGAGCCTCTTTGAGTACCTCTGGGAGAGCCTCTTTGAGTACCTCTGTGAGAGCCTCTTTGAGAATTTCTGTGAGAGACTCTGTGAGAACCTCTGTGAGAGCTCTCTTGAGTACCTCTGCGAGAGCCTCTGTGAGTACCTCTGTGAGAGCCTTTGTAAGTGTCTGTGGTATTTGTGAGATTCTGTGATCTTTATGAATGTCATGAATGGACTATGTGAGAACCTTTTTGTGAACGATTTGAATTTTATGAGTGCTTTGAGTGCTTCCTTGAGAATCTATATGAGTGTATTTCTGATTGTCTTTTTGACTGCCACTGGGAGTGTCTCGGTAAGTGCCTTTGGAAATTCCTCAGTGAGCTTCTCTATAAGTGTCTCTGTGATACTCAGAGATTATTATGTGACTATATCTGTGAGTGGCTTTGCCATTACCTATGTGAGTACTTCGGTGATTGTCTATGTAAGTGTCTTTGTGAGTGTCTACATGTGTCTCTGAAGGTATATCTGTGAGTGTCTTTAGGAGTGCTTGGATGAATAAATCGTGAGTTTTATTTTTATTGAGGTCTATGTGTCACCGAGATTTTTGGTAATGCCTCGGTATGGCCCACGCGCATATCATTGACTAAAATTTCTCTGAAAGTTTGGCTAGTCACTCAAAAGGACGAAATTGCTGTTATGTTGCTCACAGGAGACCATACTTGCTCACAGGAGAATATTCTTGATCACAGGAGGTTAGAACTGCTCTCAGGATGTTGCATTATGTTTGTAAAACATTCTCACACGGGACTACATACTTCTATCGTGTTGATAAACTTACTACAAGGAGTAGACTTACTAACAGGGATCTATTCTCACTAACAGAAAAATACA
>WNGS01168258.1:54082-67851 GCA_020271785.1 Procambarus virginalis | reverse complement strand
CTGGTGTGTTGCCCCTTCCACCCCTGGTGTGTTGCCCCTTCCACCCTGGTGTGTTGCCCCTTCCACCCCTGGTGTGTTGCCCCTTCCTCCCCTGGTGTGTGGCCCCTTCCACCCCTGGTGTGTTGCCCCTTCCTCCCCTGGTGTGTTGCCCCTTCCTCCCCTGGTGTGTTGCCCCTTCCACCCCTGGTGTGTGGCCCTTTCCCCCCCTGGTGTGTGGCCCCTTCCACCCCTGGTGTGTGGCCCCTTCCACCCCTGGTGTGTAGCCCCTTCCACCCCTGGTGTGGGCCCCTTCCACCCCTGGTGTGTGGCCCCTTCCACCCCTGGTGTGTGCCCCTTCCACCCCTGGTGTGTGGCCCCTTCCCCCCCTGGTGTGTGGCCCCTTCCACCCCTGGTGTGTGGCCCCTTCCACCCCTGGTGTGTGGCCCCTTCCACCCCTGGTGTGTGGCCCCTTCCACCCCTGGTGTGTGGCCCCTTCCCCCCCTGGTGTGTGGCCCCTTCCACCCCTGGTGTGTGGCCCCTTCCACCCCTGGTGTGTGCCCCTTCCTACCCTGGTGTGTAGCCCCTTCCACCCCTGGTGTGTGGCCCCTTCCACCCCTGGTGTGTGGCCCCTTTCACCCCTGGTGTGTGGCCCCTTTCACCCCTGGTGTGTGGCCCCTTTCACCCCTGGTGTGTGGCCCCTTTCACCCCTGATGTGTGGCCCCTTCCTCCCCTGGTGTGTGGCCCCTTCCTACCCTGGTGTGTTGCCCCTTCCACCCCTGGTGTGTTGCCCCTTCCTACCCTGGTGTGTTGCCCCTTCCTACCCTGGTGTGTGGCCCCTTCCACCCCTGGTGTGTGGCCCCTTCCACCCCTGGTGTGTGGCCCCTTTCACCCCTGGTGTGTGGCCCCTTCCACCCCTGGTGTGTGGCCCCTTCCTACCCTGGGTGTGGCCCTTCCACCCCTGGTGTGTTGCCCCTTCCACCCCTGGTGTGTGGCCCCTTCCTACCCTGGTGTGTGGCCCCTTCCACCCCTGGTGTGTGGCCCCTTCCTACCCTGGTGTGTGGCCCCTTCCACCCCTGGTGTGTGGCCCCTTCCACCCCTGGTGTGTGGCCCCTTCCACCCCTGGTATATAATATATATATATAAATATATTTATATATATATATATATATATATATATATATATATATATATATATATATATATGTGATGGGAAAATGTAGGAGTGTAGATGTTCGGCAGTCTTCCTAATGGCTGGTGTCAATGCCTGTGACATTTACAAAAAAAAAAGAGACTGCTTGGCTGTTGTCTGTGGTAAAGTAAGGGAAGACACGCAAAACACAGTGTAGGAACAATGAAACTTTAATTAACTGGAAAACAAATAAAAAACAAAGACAATTCCTTGGCTATGTACAGTGCAAACAAACAAGTCAAAAAAATATAACATAAAAAATGAAGAACAGGGATAATTTACTCTAGGAATAATGTAAAGAAATATGCAATAAAGGTGCTGAGAATATGGGCGCTAGCCGAGAACCTCCACCAATAAACAGGACGTGTATCAGTTGGTTGTTCACAGCTTGAGAGCACAAGGATATTCTGACTTCAATGGCTGGTTCAAGCCCAGACATCGACTAAGGTAGAGGGCGCTGAGGTGCAGAGATGCAGGTGTGCAGTCGGCGGGTCACCAATCAGAAGCAGGCAGGCTGGGAATGGTAGTTTGCTGGTTGACGACGGGTGGGGAGCCGGCGTGGAGGGAGTGTGGAGTAGCGGGGTACGTTTTGCCTCCTGGTCAAAACGTTTCGTGCTACTGGTAGACGTATCTGAAGGTAGCATCTTATTCTTGTATATATGTAAGTAACTTTATGTAGGAAAGACCAGGCTCAATCTCTCTTGAAAGAGATTATGGTCACAATATATATATATATATATATATATATATATATATATTATATATATATATATATATATATATATATGCGAACAAGCCTGAATGGTCCCCAGGCATATATGAAAACTGAAAACTCACACCTCATAAGTGAATCGAACCCATACTGCCAGAAGCTCTCTGCAACTGTTGTACAGGACCCCTTAACCACTCGACCATCACGACCGGACAAAAGATGATGGTGGCCAAGCCTACTTCCCCATCATCCCGCCGGCACTCTGATGGTAATTTTGGGCATGGTATTTTATCAAATCACCTCACGTGTGCCCCAAAGAATGAGGTGATTTGATAAAATACCAGTTATTGTAGTGGTAGGTATTGTAGTGGTAGTTATTGTGGTGGTAGTTATTGTAGTGGAAGGTATTGTAGTGGAAGGTATTGTAGTGGTAGTTATTGTAGTAGTTTACCGCCAGCAGGTAACAGGTGTGGCCAGAGAGAGACGCGGGTGACACAGGTATGGTTAAGCAGCGTCAGGTGTGGGCCAGAGTGGCCCCTAACAACAGGTGTGAAACAGGTTTGGGAGGAGTTAGAGGCGCGCGCCACAAGTTAAACACTAATGATGACGTCATTAAGGTTACCGCCGCCCGCCTTGGCTTGGTGGGGGGGGGGGGTGATTACTGGGGGTAATTGTCTTGTTTACTGGTCCACGAGGCTCCTGGTCCATGAGGCTCCTGGTCCACGAGGCTCCTGGTCCATGAGGCTCCTGGTCCACGAGGCTCCTGGTCCATGAGGCTCCTGGTCCACGAGGCTCCTGGTCCATGAGGCTCCTGGTCCACGAGGCTCCTGGTCCATGAGGCTCCTGGTCCATGAGGCTCCTGGTCCACGAGGCTCCTGGTCCATGAAGCTCCTGGTCCACGAGGCTCCTGGTCCATGAGGCTCCTGGTCCACGAGGCTCCTGGTCCACGAGGCTCCTGGTCCACGAGGCTTCTGGTCCACGAGGCTCCTGGTCCACGAGGCTCCTGGTCCACGAGGCTCCTGGTCCATGAGGCTCCTGGTCCACGAGGCTCCTGGTCCATGAGGCTCCTGGTCCACGAGGCTCCTGGTCCATGAGGCTCCTGGTCCACGAGGCTCCTGGTCCATGAGGCTCCTGGTCCACGAGGCTCCTGGTCCACGAGGCTCCTGGTCCATGAGGCTCCTGGTTCATGAGGCTCCTGGTCCATGAGGCTCCTGGTCCACGAGGCTCCTGGTCCACGAGGCTCCTGGTCCATGAGGCTCCTGGTTCATGAGGCTCCTGGTCCACGAGGCTCCTGGTCCACGAGGCTCCTGGTCCATGAGGCTCCTGGTCCATGAGGCTCCTGGTCCACGAGGCTCCTGGTCCACGAGGCTCCTGGTCCACGAGGCTCCTGGTCCATGAGGCTCCTGGTCCATGAGGCTCCTGGTCCACGAGGCTTCTGGTCCATGAGGCTTCTGGTCCACGAGGCTCCTGGTCCACGAGGCTCCTAGTCCATGAGGCTCCTGGTCCATGAGGCTCCTGGTCCATGAGGATCCTGGTCCACGAGGTTCCTGGTCCACGAGGCTCCTGGTCCACGAGGCTCCTGTTCCATGAGGCTCCTGGTCCATAAGGTTCCTGGTTCACGAGGCTCCTGGTCCATGAGGCTCCTGGTCCATGAGGCTCCTGGTCCAGGAGGCTCCTGTTCCATGAGGCTCCTTGTCCACGAGGCTTCTGGTCCATGAGGCTCCTGGTCCATGAGGCTCCTGGTCCACGAGGCCCCTGGTCCATGAGGCTCCTGGTCCATGAGGCTCCTGGTCCATGAGGCTCCTGGTCCACGAGGCTTCTGGTCCATGAGGCTCCTGGTCCATGAGGCTCCTGGTCCATGAGGCTCCTGGTCCACGAGGCTCCTGGTCCATAAGGCTCCTGGTCCACGAGGCCCCTGGTCCATGAGGCTCCTGGTCCATGAGGCTCCTGGTCCATAAGGCTCCTGATCCACGAGGCCCCTGGTCCATGAGGCTCCTGGTCCATGAGGCTACTGGTCCATGAGGCTCCTGGTCCATGAGGCTCCTGGTCCACGAGGCTCCTGGTACATGAGGCTCCTCGTCCACGAGGCTCCTGGTCCATGAGGCTCCTGGTCCACGAGGCTCCTGGTCCATGAGGCTCCTGGTCCATGAGGCTCCTGGTCCACGAGGCCCCTGGTCCATGAGGCTCCTGGTCCACGAGGCTCCTGGTCCACGAGGCTCCTGGTCCATGAGGCTCCTGGTCCATGAGGCTCCTGGTCCATGAGGCTCCTGGTCCATGAGGCTCCTGGTCCACGAGGCTCCTGGTCCATGAGGCTCCTGGTCCATGAGGCTCCTGGTCCATGAGGCTCCTGGTCCATGAGGCTCCTGGTCCACGAGGCTCCTGGTCCACGAGGCTCCTGGTCCATGAGGCTCCTGGTCCATAAGGCTCCTGGTCCACGAGGCCCCTGGTCCATGAGGCTCCTGGTCCATGAGGCTCCTGGTCCATAAGGCTCCTGGTCCACGAGGCCCCTGGTCCATGAGGCTCCTGGTCCATGAGGCTACTGGTCCATGAGGCTCCTGGTCCACGAGGCTCCTGGTCCATGAGGCTCCTGGTCCACGAGGCTCCTGGTCCACGAGGCTCCTGGTCCACGAGGCTCCTGGTCCATGAGGCTCCTGGTCCACGAGGCTCCTGGTCCATGAGGCTCCTGGTCCATGAGGCTCCTGGTCCACGAGGCTCCTGGTCCATGAGGCTCCTGGTCCATGAGGCTCCTGGTCCATGAGGCTCCTGGTCCACGAGGCTCCTGGTCCATGAGGCTCCTGGTCCACGAGGCTCCTGGTCCATGAGGCTCCTGGTCCATGAGGCTCCTGGTCCACGAGGCTCCTGGTCCATGAGGCTCCTGGTCCATGAGGCTCCTGGTCCACGAGGCTCCTGGTCCACGAGGCTCCTGGTCCACGAGGCTCCTGGTCCACGAGGCTCCTGGTCCATGAGGCTCCTGGTCCACGAGGCTCCTGGTCCACGAGGCTCCTGGTCC
The DNA here is from genome assembly GCA_020271785.1 of Procambarus virginalis. Lineage (NCBI taxonomy): Eukaryota > Metazoa > Arthropoda > Malacostraca > Decapoda > Cambaridae > Procambarus > Procambarus virginalis. Next base: position 62,961 of record WNGS01168258.1, on the reverse strand, counting down.
ACGAGGCTCCTGGTCCACGAGGCTCCTGGTCCACGAGGCCCCTGGTCCACGAGGCCCCTGGTCCACGAGGCTCCTGGTCCACGAGGCCCCTGGTCCACGAGGCCCCTGGTCCACGAGGCTCCTGGTCCATGAAGCTCCTGGTCCTTGAGGCTCCTGGTCCATGAGGCTCCTGGTCCACGAGGCTCCTGGTCCACGTGGCCCCTGGTCCACGAGGCCCCTGGTCCACGAGGCCCCTTCCTCACACACGTGCCTTGTCTAACAGTACACAGACATGTTGTGTTAGTCCCTCAGCCAAGATGAGGCGGCCTCGTCACCAGTGTTGGGGACCTCACACACAGCTCGTGAGCACTCATCCTCGTGACGTGGTCGGTGTGTTGAGGAACATGTCTAGATGACAAGACTCCTGAGGAGCTTGGTAAGGTTGGTGGCCGTACCTCATGGATGGGCCGAGGCAGGCAGGGCCCACGAGGGGAGAGATTACTTCAGTAATCTGTACACACCCAACCTGTTGATGACGTCATCTCTGCTCATCTTGAACTCATGTTCTACAAAGTGTCCATAAATTCTGGAATTTTAGTTATGGTATGCGCAACATACACTCCCTACATGGCAGCATGTGTGGGGGAGCCGGCGGCTGAGCGGACAGCACGCTGGACGCGTGATCCTGTGGTCCCGGGCTCGATCCCGGGCGCCGGCGAGAAACGATGTGCAGAGTTTCTTTCACCCTGATGCCCCTGTTACCTAGCAGTAAATAAGTACCTGGGTGTTAGTCAGCTGTCACGGGCTGCTTCCTGTGGGCTGGAGCCCTAGTCAAGGACCGGGCCGCGGGGACACTAAGCCCCGACATCATCTCAAGATAACATTTTCAACCTTGAAAATGTTGTGATCTTTCCAACTTATACATCAAGTTCTCCCGTTTATGGTGTAGTAAGTGATCTAGCTGAACACAGCTCACTACACACCCCGGGAATATGTTATGGCGTCAGGCCACCACGCTGTCTTGACTGTTGACCACACCACACACTACAAGGTGAAGGAACTACTACGTTTCGGTCCGTCCTGGACCATTTTAAAGTCAGTTGTCCGTGTCTGTGTCGACTTTAAAATGGTCCAGGACGGACCGAAACGTCGTCGTCCCTTCACCTTCTAGTGTGTGGTCTGGTCAACATACTTCAGCCACGTTACTGTGACTCCTCGCTTGACTGTACTGACTATCCCGACAAATCGAGGTGAAGCATCCACTCCAACAGCGTGGCTTTACGACAGTGACAACTGCCTAGCCGTGTGCTCGGAGCTACGAGCAACTGGATAGAGCTCTCTGCTCCATCCAGTTAACAGTCCAGCAAATGTCTTCACTCCTCACATAATGGACCTCCTGCATAACAACACTTCTCACTGGCAGTATGTGACTATCTTTAACAACGGACTCGAACAGCAGTTGTGAGTGGGGGAGGAGAACTTGAGAGCCACTCAGCTGGTGCCGGCGTGCCTCAGGGAGGTGCGCTCGGCCCTTCGTTGAGAATTTCTACTTCAGTAATCTTTTGCACCTTATTCCTGAAGCTCGAACCTGTGCTGGTGTAACGCCCGTATTTGTAAGACCGCTTCCACCACTTGTAAGACAGCTTCCACCACTTGTAAGACCGCTTCCACCACTTGTAAGACAGCTTCCACCACTTGTAAGACCGCTTCCACCACTTGTAAGACAGCTTCCACCACTTGTAAGACAGCTTCCACCACTTGCAAGACAGCTTCCACCACTTGTAAGACAGCTTCCACCACTTGTAAGACAGCTTCCACCACTTGTAAGACCGCTTCCACCACTTGCAAGACAGCTTCCACCACTTGTAAGACAGCTTCCACCACTTGTAAGACAGCTTCCTCCACTTGTAAGACAGCTTCCACCACTTGTAAGACAGCTTCCACCACTTGTAAGACAGCTTCCACCACTTGTAAGACAGCTTCCTCCACTTGTAAGACAGCTTCCACCACTTGTAAGACAGCTCCCACCACTTGTAAGACAGCTTCCAACACTTGCAAGACAGCTTCCACCACTTGTAAGACAGCTCCCACCACTTGCAAGACAGCTTCCACCACTTGTAAGACAGCTTCCACCACTTGTAAGACCGCTTCCACCACTTGTAAGACAGCTTCCACCACTTGTAAGACCGCTTCCACCACTTGTAAGACAGCTTCCACCACTTGCAAGACAGCTTCCAGCACTTGCAAGACAGCTTCCGCCACTTACAAGACAGCTTCCGCCACTTGCAAGACAGCTTCTACCACTTGCAAGACAGCTTCCACCACTTGCAAGACAGCTTCCACCACTTGCAAGACAGCTTCCAACACTTGCAAGACCGCTTCCACCACTTGCAAGACAGCTTCCAACACTTGCAAGACAGCTTCCAACACTTGCAAGACAGCTTCCAGCACTTGCAAGACAGCTCCCAACACTTGCAAGACAGCTTCCAGCACTTGCAAGACAGCTTCCACCACTTGCAAGACAGCTTCCACCACTTGCAAGACAGCTTCCACCACCTGCAAGACAGCTTCCAACACTTGCAAGACAGCTTCCAACACTTGCAAGACAGCTTCCACCACTTGCAAGACAGCTTCCACCACCTGCAAGACAGCTTCCAACACTTGCAAGACAGCTTCCACCACTTGCAAGACAGCTTCCACCACCTGCAAGACAGCTTCCAACACTTGCAAGACAGCTTCCAGCACTTGCAAGACAGCTCCCAACACTTGCAAGACAGCTTCCAACACTTGCAACAAGACTGGTGTTTGAGACGAGGACCGCACTTGCTGAAGGACGAACCAAGACTGTTTACATCTAGGACAATTACTGCTGCCACCACTCCAGAAGTGACATATTAAGGCAACAGAACCCCTTAATCAAGGACTCCAGGCAAAGTAGGTCCTTATGATAATTACTCTGCAGCGGATAATTTACATTCTCTCCTGATAATTACTAAAAGCTGGTTTAACTTTACTTAATAATTTGAACCGGTTTGATAATTACTTTAGTGTGTAGAATTGTATGCTGGAGAGTGGATAATAATTTGTTAATGGCTCAAGGTAATGTGGAGGAATGTCCACTTGTACACAGGCACGGAATGTCCACTTGTACACAGGCACGGAATGTCCACTTGTACACAGGCACGGAATGTCCACTTGTACACAGGCACGGAATGTCCACTTGTACACAGACACGGAATGTCCACTTGTACACAGACTCGGAATGTCCACTTGTACACAGACACGGAATGTCCACTTGTACACAGACACGGAATGTCCACTGCTTGTACACAGGCACGGAATGTCCACTTGCACACAGGCACGGAATGTCCACTGCTTGTATACAGGCACGGAATGTCCACTTGTACACAGGCACGGAATGTCCACTTGCACACAGGCACGGAATGTCCACTGCTTGTACACAGGCACGGAATGTCCACTTGTACACAGGCACGGAATGTCCACTGCTTGTACACAGGCACGGAATGTCCACTTGTACACAGACACGGAATGTCCACTTGTACACAGACACGGAATGTCCACTTGTACACAGACACGGAATGTCCACTTGTACACAGGCACGGAATGTCCACTGCTTGTACACAGGCACGGAATGTCCACTGCTTGTACACAGGCACGGAATGTCCACTTGTACACAGACACGGAATGTCCACTTGTACACAGGCACGGAATGTCCACTGCTTGTACACAATCACGGAATGTCCACTGCTGTACACAGGCACGGAATGTCCACTTGTACACAGGCACGGAATGTCCACTGCTTGTACACAGGCACGGAATGTCCACTTGTACACAGGCACGGAATGTCCACTGCTTGTACACAGGCACGGAATGTCCACTTGTACACAGACACAGAATCGATGACACCGGAGATTTATTATCATAAAAGGTCTCTTAACTTTATGCAAATGACCTGCTCGGCTAGAAGTGAGTAAATAGGCAATGGGTATATTCTCAAGGCAAATGGTAAAGATCATTCTAAGGTGATACAAGACTGAGGTCACCAGGCTTACCTCACATCACTGCTCCAGCAACACAACTGGCAGACTTACAAGCCTGTTCCTCCTCCCCTCCTCACGGAGTTACACACCAGTAAAGGCCAGTCTCTAATCCACACTGATGTTAAAGCTGTTCTCTGTGGCTGGGGGCCCCCTAAGACCTGCCCACTGGCACACTTGTAGCCAATCTCAGACACCGGACACACACCCTAGGCCTGTTATCCACCAATGACCTGCCAGCTCCACCTTATTGTACTCCTGGGCACCCGTGTGGCATGACCTCTTCCCTCACTGGTTCTTCCCTAAGAGGGAAGAGCACCCAGGGGTTTAGACCGGAGGATTACCTACCGGCCGCGACACACGCTGGAGGCCCCCGGGGGCGGCGTGGTCTCCTGCACTAACGGGTGAACGACGGTGCTCTGGGAGAGGTTGTGTGGCCCTGGGTGACAGTTTAATAGCGGAGGGCGGGGTGAAGGTCTCTGATAACGTACTCGGTGGTTTAACCATTTGTTAACGTATCAGCCTATAGGTCAAGCCGAACTCGTCAGGGGGTTGATGGCCGTGTAACCTTACAGAACCTCTCTGGGCCAAACTCATCGTGAGGTAACATCTGTATACACATTGGCAGTACCTTACACCCTCTATGTCCTCACCGCCAGACTGAAGAACTTGTCCAGTCCTCACACTTCCACCTGAAGAATCCCAGTCGATGATGATAACATATCATCATGCAGCAACACTGACGGGCAGACCAGTGAGGGACAAACCCCTAGCTGGTGCCTACTGATCATGCCAATATGTTCGGAATGAGTTTTGACTCGTCAATGGCCATGATATGAACGGAGCTGAGCCTAGCAAGTAAGGCGGCCAGGACACCTGAAGCTTTATAGCTGTCGGTTCCCTGTAGAAGAGAGAGAGAAGTAGAGACAGAGAGGGAGAGAGAGAACGACAGAGAGATAAACTCAGACTGGCAGGGAGAGAGCGAGATAGAGAGATACAGATACGGAGAGAAAGAAGTACAGACAGGGAGAGAGAGAGACACAAACACCCAGACAGGGAGAGACACAGGGATGGAGAGAGAGAGACAGAGAGAGAGAGAGGACCAAGAGGTAATCTAGGGGACGTGAGAGAGAGACACACACACCCAGACAGGGAGAGACACAGGGATGGAGAGAGAGAGACAGAGAGAGAGAGACACAGGACCAAGAGGTAATCTAAGGGACGTGAGAGAGAGACGCCACAAATCAGAGGCCGTGACCCAGGGGGCGGGAGGAGCGGACCCCAATTATTGCATATATCGATCTGCAGCGTCCGTCCCACCAGACGTTGTATGGTGGTCCTGTATGGTGTATGGTGGTCCCGTCTGGTGTATGGTGGTCCTGTATGGTGGTCCTGTATGGTGTATGGTGGTCCTGTATGGTGGTCCTGTATGGTGTATGGTGGTCCCGTCTGGTGTATGGTGGTCCTGTATGGTGTATGGTGGTCCTGTATAGTGTATGGTGGTCCCGTCTGGTGTATGGTGGTCCTGTATGGTGTATGGTGGTCCCGTCTGGTGTATGGTGGTCCTGTATAGTGTATGGTGGTCATGTATGGTGTATGGTGGTCCTGTATGGTGGTCCTGTGTGGTGTATGGTGGTCCTGTATAGTGTATGGTGGTCCTGTATGGTGTATGGTGGTCCTGTATGGTGTATGGTGGTCCCGTCTGGTGTATGGTGGTCCTGTATGGTGGTCCTGTATGGTGTATGGTGGTCCCGTCTGGTGTATGGTGGTCCTGTATGGTGTATGGTGGTCCCATCTGGTGTATGGTGGTCCTGTATGGTGTATGGTGGTCCCGTCTGGTGTATGGTGGTCCTGTATGGTGTATGGTGGTCCCGTCTGCTGTATGGTGGTCCTGTATAGTGTATGGTGGTCATGTATGGTGTATGGTGGTCCTGTATGGTGGTCCTGTATGGTGTATGGTGGTCCTGTATGGTGGTCCTGTATGGTGTATGGTGGTCCTGTATGGTGTATGGTGGTCCTGTATGGTGGTCCTATATGGTGGTCCTGTATGGTGTATGGTGGTCATGTATGGTGGTCCTGTATGGTGTATGGTGGTCCTGTATGGTGCATGGTGGTTCTGTCTGGTGTATGGTGGTCCTGTATGGTGGTCCTGTATGGTGGTCCTGTATGGTGTATGGTGGTCCTGTATGGTGTATGGTGGTCCTGTATGGTGGTCCTGTCCGGTGTATGGTGGTCCTGTATGGTGTATGGTGGTCCTGTATGGTGGTCCTGTATGGTGGTCCTGTATGGTGTATGGTGGTCCTGTATGGTGGTCCTGTATGGTGTATGGTGGTCCTGTATGGTGTATGGTGGTTCTGTCTGGTGTATGGTGGTCCTGTATGGTGGTCCTGTATGGTGTATGGTGGTCCTGTATGGTGTATGGTGGTCCTGTATGGTGTATGGTGGTCCTGTCTGGTGTATGGTGGTCCTGTATGGTGTATGGTGGTCCTGTATGGTGTATGGTGGTCCTGTCTGGTGTATGGTGGTCCTGTATGGTGGTCCTGTATGGTGTATGGTGGTCCTGTATGGTGTATGGTGGTCCTGTATGGTTTTTAGTGGTCCTGTTACCTGGTTGATACCTGGTTGATGGGGTTCTGGGAGTTCTTCTACTCCCCAAGCCCGGCCCGAGGCCAGGCTCGACTTGTGAGAGTTTGATCCACCAGGCTGTTGCTTGGAGCGGCCCGCAGAGCCACATACCCACCACAGCCCGGCTGATCCGGGACTTCTCTTAGGAAACAGTCCAGTTTTCTCTTGAAGATGTCCACGGTTGTTCCGGCAATATTTCTTATAGTCGCTGGGAGGACGTTGAACAACCGCGGACCTCTGATGTTTATACAGTGTTCTCTGATTGTGCCTATGGCACCTCTGCTCTTCACTGGTTCAATCTTGCATTTTCTTCCATATCGTTCACTCCAGTACGTTGTTATTTTACTGTGTAGATTTGGGACCTGGCCCTCCAGTATTTTCCACGTGTATATTATTTGGTATCTCTCTCGTCTCCTTTCTAGAGAGTACATTTGGAGAGCTTTGAGACGATCCCAATAATTTAGGTGTTTTATCTCGTCTATGCGTGCCGTATATGTTCTCTGTATTCCCTGTGGGTGGTCCTGTGTGGTGTATGGTGTATGGTTGTCCTGTATGGTGTATGGTGGTCCTGTATGGTGTATGATGGTCCTGTCTGGTGTATGGTGGTCCTGTATGGTGTATGGTGGTCCTGTATGGTGGTCCTGTCTGGTGTATGGTGGTCCTGTCTGGTGTATGGTGGTCCTGTATGGTGTATGGTGGTCCTGTATGGTGTATGGTGGTCCTGTCTGGTGTATGGTGGTCCTGTATGGTGTATGGTGGTCCTGTATGGTGTATGGTGGTCCTGTATGGTGTATGGTGGTCCTGTCTGGTGTATGGTGGTCCCGTATGGTGTATGGTGGTCCTGTATGGTGTATGGTGGTCCTGTATGGTGTATGGTGGTCCTCTATGGTGTATGGTGGTCCCGTCTGGTGTATGGTAGTCCTGTATGGTGTATGGTGGTCCTGTATGGTGGTCCTGTATGGTGGTCCTGTATGGTGTATGGTGGTCCTGTCTGGTGTATAGTGGTCCTGTATGGTGGTCCTGTATGGTGGTCCTGTATGGTGTATGGTGGTCCTGTATGGTGTATGGTGGTCCTGTATGGTGTATGGTGGTCCTGTATGGTGTATGGTGGTCCCGTCTGGTGTATGGTGGTCCTGTATGGTGTATGGTGGTCCTGTATGGTGGTCCTGTATGGTGTATGGTGGTCCTGTATGGTGGTCCTGTATGGTGGTCCTGTATGGTGTATGGTGGTCCTGTCTGGTGTATGGTGGTCCTGTATGGTGGCCCTGTATGGTGTATGGTGGTCTTGTATGGTGTATGGTGGTCCTGTATGGTGTATGGTGGTTCTGTATGGTGTATGGTGGTCCTGTATGGTGTATGGTGGTCCCGTCTGGTGTATGGTGGTCCTGTCTTGTGTATGGTGGTCCTGTATGGTGTATGGTGGTCCCGTCTGGTGTATGGTGGTCCCGTCTGGTGTATGGTGGTCCTGTATGGTGTATGGTGGTCCTGTATGGTGGCCCTGTATGGTGTATGGTTGTCCTGTATGGTGTATGGTGGTCCTGTATGGTGTATGATGGTCCTGTCTGGTGTATGGTGGTCCTGTATGGTGTATGGTGGTCCTGTATGGTGGTCCTGTCTGGTGTATGGTGGTCCTGTCTGGTGTATGGTGGTCCTGTATGGTGTATGGTGGTCCTGTATGGTGTATGGTGGTCCTGTCTGGTGTATGGTGGTCCTGTATGGTGTATGGTGGTCCTGTCTGGAGTATGGTGGTCCAGTATGGTGGTCCTGTGTGGTGTATGGTGGTCCTGTATGGTGTATGGTGGTCCTGTATGGTGTATGGTGGCCCTGTATGATGTATGGTGGTCCTGTATGGTGTATGGTGGTCCTGTATGGTGTATGGTGGTCCTGTCTGGTGTATGGTGGTCCTGTATGGTGTATGGTGGTCCTGTATGGTGGTCCTGTCTGGTGTATGGTGGTCCTGTCTGGTGTATGGTGGTCCTGTATGGTGGTCCGTCTGGTGTATGGTGGTCCTGTATGGTGGTCCTGTCTGGTGTATGGTGGTCCTGTATGGTGGTCCCGTCTGGTGTATGGTGGTCCTGTATGGTGGTCCTGTATGGTGTATGGTGGTCCTGTATGGTGTATGGTTGTCCTGTCTGGTGTATGGTGGTCCTGTATGGTGTATGGTGGTCCTGTATGGTGTATGGTGGTCCTGTTTGGTGTATGGTGGTCCTGTCTGGT
>WNGS01168258.1:25158-43284 GCA_020271785.1 Procambarus virginalis | reverse complement strand
ATCTGGTCACTCTGGACACTCTGGACACTCTGGACACTCTGGTCACTCTGGACACTCTGGACACTCTGGTCACTCTGGTCACTCTGGTCACTCTGGACACTCTGGATACTCTGGACACTCTATACACTCTGGACACTCTGGTCACTCTGGACACTCTAGACACTCTAGACACTATAGACACTCTGGACACTCTGGACACTCTGGACACTGGTCACTCTGGTCACTCTTGACACTCTGGACACTCTGGTCACTCTGGACACTCTGGACACTCTGGACACTCTGGTCACTCTGGACACTCTGGACACTCTGGACACTCTGGACACTCTGGACACTCTAGACACTCTGGACACTCTGGACACTCTGGACACTCTGGTCACTCTGGACACTCTGGACACTCTGGACACTCTAGACACTCTGGACACTCTGGACACTCTGGACACTCTATACACTCTGGACACTCTGGACACTCTGGACACTCTATACACTCTGGACACTCTGGTCACTCTGGTCACTCTGGTCACTCTATACACTCTGGACACTCTGGACACTCTATACACTCTATACACTCTGGACACTCTGGTCACTCTGGACACTCTGGACACTCTATACACTCTATACACTCTGGACACTCTGGTCACTCTATACACTCTGGACACTCTGGACACTCTATACACTCTATACACTCTATACATCTGGACACTCTGGACACTCTGGTCACTCTATACACTCTGGACACTCTGGACACTCTGGACACTCTGGTCACTCTATACACTCTGGACACTCTGGACACTCTAGACACTCTAGACACTCTGGACACTCTGGACACTCTGGACACTCTGGTCACTCTGGACACTCTGGACACTCTGGTCACTCTGGAGACTCTGGACACTCTGAACACTCTAGACACTCTGGACACTCTGGACACTCTGGACACTCTAGACACTCTGGACACTCTGGACACTCTAGACACTCTGGACACTCTGGACACTCTAGACACTCTAGACACTCTGGACACTCTAGACACTCTGGACACTCTGGACACTCTGGACACTCTAGACACTCTAGACACTCTGGACACTCTAGACACTCTGGACACTCTGGACACTCTAGACACTCTAGACACTAGACACTATGGACACTCTGGACACTCTAGTCACTCTGGACACTCTTGACACTCTAGACACTCTAGACACTCTAGACACTCTGGACACTCTATACACTCTGGACACTCTGGACACTCTGGACACTCTGGACACTCTATACACTCTGGACACTCTGGTCACTCTGGACACTCGGGACACTCTGGACACTCTGGACACTCTGGACACTCTATACACTCTGGACACTCTGGACACTCTATACACTCTGGACACTCTGGTCACTCTAGACACTCTGGACACTCTGGTCACTCTGGACACTCTGGTCACTCTGGTCACTATTTACACAATCTGGTCACTCTGGACACTCTGGACACTCTGGTCACTCTGGACACTCTGGTCACTCTGGACACTCTGGACACTCTGGTCACTCTGGTCACTATGGACACTCTGGTCACTCTGGACACTCTGGTCACTCTGGTCACTATTTACACAATCTGGTCACTCTGGACACTCTGGACACTCTGGTCACTATGGACACTCCGGACACTCTGGTCACTCTGGTCACTCTGGTCACTCTGGACACTCTGGACACTCTGGTCACTCCGGACACTCTGGTCACTCTGGTCACTCTGGTCACTCTGGACACTCTGGACACTCTGGTCACTATTTACACTCTGGTCACTCTGGACACTGTAGACACTCTGGACACTCTAGACACTCTGCATGGACACTCTGGACATTCTGGTCACTCTGGACACTCTAGACACTCTGCATGGACACTCTGGACACTCTAGACACTCTGCATGGACACTCTGGACACTCTGGTCACTCTGGACACTCTAGACACTCTGCATGGACACTCTGGACACTCTGGACACTCTGGTCACTCTGGACACTCTGGACACTCTGGACACTCTGGTCACTCTGGACACTCTGGACACTCTGGACACTCTGGTCACTCTATACACTCTGGACACTCTGGTCACTCTAGACACTCTGGACACTCTGGTCACTCTGGACACTCTGGACACTCTATACACTCTGGACACTCTGGTCACTCTATACACTCTGGACACTCTGGACACTCTGGACACTCTGGTCACTCTATACACTCTGGACACTCTGGTCACTCTATATACTCTGGACACTCTGGACACTCTATACACTCTGGACACTCTGGACACTCTGGACACTCTGGACACTCTGGTCACTCTATACACTCTGGACACTCTGGACACTCTGGACACTCTGGTCACTCTAGACACTCTGGACACTCTGGTCACTCTGGACACTCTGGACACTCTATACACTCTGGACACTCTGGACACTCTGGACACTCTAGACACTCTAGACACTCTGGACACTCTGGACACTCTGGACACTCTAGACACTCTGGACACTCTATACACTCTAGACACTCTGGACACTCTAGACACTCTAGACACTCTAGACACTCTGGACACTCTAGACACTCTAGACACTCTAGACACTCTGGACACTCTGGACACTCTAGACACTCTGGACACTCTGGACACTCTGGACACTCTAGACACTCTGGTCACTCTGGACACTCTGGACACTCTGGACACTCTGGACACTCTGGACACTCTGGACACTCTGGACACTCTGGTCACTCTGGACACTCTGGACACTCTGGTCACTCTGGACACTCTGGACACTCTGGACACTCTAGACACTCTATACACTCTGGACACTCTGCACACTCTGGACACTCTGGACACTCTAGACACTCTGGTCACTCTGGTCACTCTAGACACTCTATACACTCTGGACACTCTGGACACTCTGGACACTCTGGTCACTCTGGACACTCTAGACACTCTATACACTCTGGACACTCTATACACTCTATACACTCTGGACACTCTGGACACTCTATACACTCTGGTCACTCTGGACACTCTGGACACTCTGGTCACTCTGGACACTCTGGTCACTCTATACACTCTGGACACTCTGGACACTCTGGACACTTTATACACTCTGGTCACTCTGGACACTCTAGACACTCTATACACTCTGGACACTCTATACACTCTATACACTCTGGACACTCTATACACTCTGGTCACTCTGGACACTCTGGTCACTCTGGACACTCTGGTCACTCTGGACACTCTGGACACTCTGGTCACTCTATACACTCTGGACACTCTGGACACTCTGGACACTCTAGACACTCTAGACACTCTGGACACTCTGGACACTCTAGACACTCTGGACACTCTGGACACTCTGGACACTCTGGTCACTCTGGAGACTCTGGACACTCTGGACACTCTAGACACTCTGGACACTCTGGACACTCTGGACACTCTAGACACTCTGGACACTCTGGACACTCTAGACACTCTGGACACTCTGGACACTCTAGACACTCTGGACACTCTGGACACTCTGGACACTCTAGACACTCTAGACACTCTGGACACTCTAGACACTCTGGACACTCTGGACACTCTAGACACTCTAGACACTAGACACTATGGACACTCTGGACACTCTAGACACTCTGGACACTCTTGACACTCCAGACACTCTAGACACTCTGGACACTCTATACACTCTGGACACTCTGGACACTCTATACACTCTGGACACTCTGGTCACTCTGGACACTCTGGACACTCTGGACACTCTGGACACTCTATACACACTGGACAGTCTATACACTCTGGACACTCTGGTCACTCTAGACACTCTGGACACTCTGGTCACTCTGGACACTCTGGTCACTCTGGTCACTATTTACACAATCTGGTCACTCTGGACACTCTGGTCACTCTGGACACTCTGGTCACTCTGGACACTCTGGACACTCTGGTCACTCTGGACACTCTGGTCACTCTGGACACTCTGGACACTTGGTCACTCTGGTCACTCTGGACACTCTGGTCACTCTGGACACTCTGGTCACTCTGGTCACTATTTACACATCTGGTCACTCTGGACACTCTGGACACTCTGGTCACTCTGGACACTCTGGACACTCTGGTCACTCTGGTCACTCTGGTCACTCTGGACACTCTGGTCACTCCGGACACTCTGGTCACTCTGGTCACTCTGGTCACTCTGGACACTCTGGTCACTATGGTCACTCTGGTCACTCTGGACACTCTAGACACTCTGGACACTCTAGACACTCTGCATGGACACTCTGGACATTCTGGTCACTCTGGACACTCTAGACACTCTGCATGGACACTCTGGACACTCTAGACACTCTGCATGGACACTCTGGTCACTCTGGACACTCTAGACACTCTGCATGGACACTCTGGACACTAGACACTCTGGACACTAGACACTCTGGGCGCTAGACACTCTGGACGCTAGACACTCTGGACACTAGACACTCTGGACACTAGACACTCTGGACACTAGACACTCTGTACACTCTGGACACTCTGGTCACTTTGGACACTCTGGACACTCTGGTCACTCTTCCCTCGACGACAGCTGGAGAATAATTCAATTAGATAATTAATATTCAACAGAAACCGTCTGAAAACTAATTTGATTTGAGTCAAGTCATGAGTTGTGAGGCCCCTCACTCACACTGATGAGTTGTGAGGCCTCACTCACACTGATGAGTTGTGAGGCCCCTCACTCACACTGATGAGTTGTGAGGCCTCACTCACACTCATGAGTTGTGAGGCCCCTCACTCACACTGATGAGTTGTGAGGCCTCACTCACACTCATGAGTTGTGAGGCCTCACTCACACTGATGAGTTGTGAGGCCTCACTCACACTGATGAGTTGTGAGGCCTCACTCACACTGATGAGTTGTGAGGCCTCACTCACACTCATGAGTTGTGAGGCCTCACTCACACTGATGAGTTGTGAGGCCCCTCACTCACACTGATGAGTTGTGAGGCCTCACTCACACTGATGAGTTGTGAGGCCTCACTCACACTCATGAGTTGTGAGGCCCCTCACTCACACTGATGAGTTGTGAGGCTCACTCACACTCATGAGTTGTGAGGCCCCTCACTCACACTGATGAGTTGTGAGGCTCACTCACACTCATGAGTTGTGAGGCCCCTCACTCACACTGATGAGTTGTGAGGCTCACTCACACTCATGAGTTGTGAGGCCCCTCACTCACACTGATGAGTTGTGAGGCCTCACTCACACTCATGAGTTGTGAGGCCCCTCACTCACACTGATGAGTTGTGAGGCTCACTCACACTGATGAGTTGTGAGGCCTCACTCACACTCATGAGTTGTGAGGCCTCACTCACACTCATGAGTTGTGAGGCCTCACTCACACTGATGAGTTGTGAGGCCTCACTCACACTGATGAGTTGTGAGGCCTCACTCACACTGATGAGTTGTGAGGCCTCACTCACACTCATGAGTTGTGAGGCCTCACTCACACTCATGAGTTGTGAGGCTCACTCACACTCATGAGTTGTGAGGCCTCACTCACACTCATGAGTTGTGAGGCCTCACACATAGAGAGAAAGATCTGGGGGTCGATATCACACCGAACCTGTCCCCAGAGGCCCACATCAAAAGGATATCATCAGCGGCATATGCCAGACTGGCCAATATAAGAACTGCCTTTAGAAACGTGTGTAAGATCGTTCAGGACCCTGTATACCACTTATGTCAGACCAAGCCTAGAGTATGCAGTTCCAGCCTGGAGTCCCTACCTAGTTAAACACAAGACCAAGTTAGAGAAGATTCAGAGGTATGCCACCAGGCTCGTCCCGGAACTGAGAGGAATGAGTTACGAGGAAAGGCTACGGGAGCTAAACCTCATGTCCCTGGAAGACAGAAGAGTAAGGGGAGATCTTACGAACCCAAATTCCTCGCCCGAGCACGAAGCCATGAAGTCCACGCCATCTGTGAGTCCGCTCCCGAAAACCCCGCACCATGGACAACGCCATCTAGTGACGACGGGAGATACCGGCAATAAGTGCTGGATGCCTCTCTTAGTCGGCTCGTGAAGTAGCCGCTGCTGACCTCTGGTGAGGTGGCGCTTAGACAGTGAACGCCATCTATGGAGCGAAGAGGTGCACGTTTGTGTCTAAGCTAGTAAGTGACGTTTCCTAGTGGTCCCATGTAGTGTCTCCAGTGATGACGTGTCTACTTTCAGAGTCAACCTAGGACAGTGGTGAGGTACGTTGAGTCAGTCTACCCAAGGTCTCTTCTCCAGTCTGCTTTGAAGAAGCTGCGAGCCACCCCCGGAAGAACTCTGCTGAGTATGTGATTGCCTGCCTGAGGAGTGGCAGTAACGGGATTCGCCGTATCCGGGGCTGGCTGGTGGAAGGGACCACCCACTGAGGTGCCGACTGAGGAGGGTGACCAGCGAGTCACACGAGGCTCCTGCCTAGGGCTCGCAACCCTAGTATGTGGCCAGACAGCGAGGCTGACTAGTACCTGCCAGCTACAGGCTGGACTGTGGTTGGAGGCCATCACGACGAGGCACCCGGTGGGATTGTGAATTGGCTGGCCTGTGGTCAGGGTGGATTCATTGTATGTTCTGGGACACAGAAGAGAAGACCAGGAAAGGCTACCCAGAGTGAGCGTCGCCGAGTGTCCAGTGTCTTCGGAGGGAGACGGAACTGTAAATAATTGTGTAGTAATAATTCCCGTGTGAGGCTTTTTACATATGGTGGTGGGAATATATATATATATATATATATATATATATATATATATATATATATATATATATATATATATATATATATATATTATATATATATAATATATATTATATATATATATAATATATATATAATGTTATTAAATATGACCGAAAAAGTAAGATTAATAATTCTAACACGAATTTTCTCGATTTTCCTTATGTTTCTTTTTACTGGTGACGGTAAATGAAAAATCAGTTCTCCAAAATTCATTTTTTTATTTCTAGTCTGACGCGACACTTGAGCGCGTTTCGTAAAACTTATTACATTTTCAAAGACTTCAGTTTATCCACACACAACTTTATGACTGAAACAGCATTTTGGCTCTTATACCTGCATTTGGGTGAAGTGATGTAATACAATAGTGGGGTGAAAAAACAAACTTTCAACAAAACACGGAACAATGGATATAGATATGTAGAAGTTTGGTAACAGATAGAAGTTGGGTAAGAGAACTGTGGAAGGCCTATTATCCCATATTTCCTGATGTTTCTATATTGGAGCGGAGTCTTGAAGTGGGTAGAATATAGTTGTGCGTTAATTGGCTGTTGATTGCTGGTGTTGACTTCTTGATGTGTAGTGCCTCGCAGATGTCAAGCCGCCTGCTGTCGCTGTGTCTATCAATGATTTCTGTGTTGTTTGCTAAGACTTCTCTGGTGATGGTTTGGTTGTGGGAAGAGATTATATGTTCCTTAATGGAGCCCTGTTGCTTATGCATCGTTAAACGCCTGGAAAGAGATGTTGTTGTCTTGCCTATATATACTGAGTTTTTTGGGGCTTACAGTCCCTAAGAGGGCATTTGAAGGCATAGACGACGTTTGTCTCTTTTAGAGCGTTCTGCTCCGTGTCTGGAGAGTTTCTAGTCAACAACGGCTTCTCCAATGGTTTCATTGAAGACATCATAAGAAGGAAAGTAAAACGCCATGAAACCTCTGAAGATACAACTAATACAACACCTATACCCCCCTATTAGACTATTTTACAGGAACTTCTTCTCCACAGCTCATAAAACGGAGGAAAGGGTCCTGAAAGATATTAATAGAAATGTTATCCCTACAGACAAAAATCAGAAGATACAACTAACGATTTACTATAAAACCAAGAAAACGGCGAGCCTACTCATGAGAAACTCTCCAGACACGGAGCAGAACGCTCTAAAAGAGACAAACGTCATCTATGCCTTCAAATGCTCTCTTGGGGACTGTAAGCCCAAAAAAACTCAGTATATAGGCAAGACAACAACATCTCTTTCCAGGCGTTTAACGATGCATAAGCAACAGGGCTCCATTAAGGAACATATACTCTCTTCCCACAACCAAACCATCACCAGAGAAATCTTAGCAAACAACACAGAAATCATTGATAGATACAGCGACAGCAGGCGGCTTGACATCTGCGAGGCACTACACATCAAGAAGTCAACACCAGCAATCAACAGCCAATTAACGCACAACTATATTCTACCCACTTCAAGACTCCGCTCCAATATAGAAACATCAGGAAATATGGGATAATAGGCTGACTCCATACACAGTTTATAATGTAGATATGAAAGAGCCCAATAGGCTCAGGAACCTGTACACCAGTTGATTGACAGTTGAGAGGCGGGACCAAAGAGCCAGAGCTCAACCCCCGCAAGCACAAATAGGCGAGTACAACCTAAACTGTTACACAGTGAACTGTTGAACTCAAACACTCACCCTAGTGACATAACTCACCACAGTGACATAACTCACCACAGTGACATAACTCACCACAGTGACATAACTCACCACAGTGACATAACTCACCACAGTGACATAACTCACCACAGTGACATAACTCACCACAGTGACATAACTCACCACAGTGACATAACTCACCACAGTGACATAACTCACCACAGTGACATAACTCACATCAGTGACATAACTCACATCAGTGACATAACTCACACCAGTGACATAACTCACACCAGTGACATAACTCACCCCAGTGACATAACTCACCCCAGTGACATAACTCACCCCAGTGACATAACTCACCCCAGTGACATAACTCACCCCAGTGACATAACTCACCCCAGTGACATAACTCACCCCAGTGACATAACTCACCACAGTGACATAACTCACCACAGTGACATAACTCACCACAGTGACATAACTCACCACAGTGACATAACTCACCACAGTGACATAACTCACCACAGTGACATAACTCACCACAGTGACATAACTCACCACAGTGACATAACTCACCACAGTGACATAACTCACCCCAGTGACATAACTCACCACAGTGACATAACTCACATCAGTTACATAACTCACACCAGTGACATAACTCACCCTAGTGACATAACTCACATCAGTGACATAACTCACATCAGTGACATAACTCACACCAGTGACATAACTCACCCTAGTGACATAACTCACATCAGTGACATAACTCACACCAGTTACATAACTCACCCTAGTGACATAACTCACATCAGTGACATAACTCACATCAGTGACATAACTCACCCTAGTGACATAACTCCCACCAGTGACATAACTCACATCAGTGACATAACTCACATCAGTGACATAACTCACATCAGTGACATAACTCACATCAGTGACATAACTCACACCAGTGACATAACTCACACCAGTGACATAACTCACACCAGTGACATAACTCACACCAGTGACATAACTCACCCTAGTGACATAACTCACCCTAGTGACATAACTCACATCAGTGACATAACTCACACCAGTGACATAACTCACATCAGTGACATAACTCCCACCAGTGACATAACTCACACCAGTGACATAACTCACATCATTCATTAATCTAAGAATATTTTGACCAGCAATAACCTATATCTATAACACCTAACCTAACCTAACCTACCCTATATCTATATCTATAACACCTAACCTAACCTACCCTATATCTATATAAAAAAAAAAGTCTCCGTGGTGTAGTGGTAAGACACTCGCCTGGCGTTCCGCGAGCGCTATGTCATGGGTTCGTATCCTGGCCGGGGAGGATTTACTGGGCGCAAATCCTTAACTGTAGCCTCTGTTTAACGCAACAGTAAAATGTGTACTTGGATGAAAAAACGATTCTTCGCGGCGGGGATCGTATTCCAGGGACCTGCCCGAAACGCTACGCGTACTAGTGGCTGTACAAGAATGTAACAACTCTTGTATATATCTCCAAAAAAAAAAAAAAAAAAAAAAAAAAAAAAAAAAGTGAACGTTTATCTGTCCAGAGCTTGTGGTCACATTCATCCAACTATTCAAGATGACATTTGGGGGGGGGGGTGTATGACTATCATAGGTTGTTTGGGGCGCTTGGTCACATTGCCCCACGTTAATAATTGGTGGCTTCTACGGCAGTTTTGAAGTTGTCTGAAATTGGGGATATGGTTTTGGCGTCATCTGCTGCGTCAGTCTCTGCGTCAGTCTCTGCGTCAGTCTCGGCGTCAGTCTCTGCGTCAGTCTCTGCGTCAGTCTCGGCGTCAGTCTCTGCGTCAGTCTCTGCATCAGTCTCGGCGTCAGTCTCTGCGTCAGTCTCTGCATCAGTCTCTGTGTCAGTCTCTGCGTCAGTCTCGGCGTCAGTCTCTGCGTCAGTCTCTGCGTCAGTCGACGTCAGTCTCTGCGTCAGTCTCTAAATCAGTCTCTGCGTCAGTCTCACACACCTGGGTCAGCCATAGTCTTGCTATATCAGGCCATAGTCTTGCTATATCAGGCAATAGTCTTGCTATATCAGGCCATAGTCTTGCTATATCAGGCCATAGTCTTGCTATATCAGGCAATAGTCTTGCTATATCAGGCAATAGTCTTGCTATATCAGGCAATAGTCTTGCTATATCAGACCATAGTCTTGCTATATCAGGCCATAGTCTTGCTATATCAGGCCATAGTCTTGCTATATCAGGCAATAGTCTTGCTATATCAGGCCATAGTCTTGCTATATCAGGCCATAGTCTTGCTATATCAGGCCATAGTCTTGCTATATCAGGCCATAGTCTTGCTATATCAGGCCATAGTCTTGCTATATCAGGCCATAGTCTTGCTATATCAGGCAGTAGTCTTGCTATATCAGGCAATAGTCTTGCTATATCAGGCCATAGCCTCGCCAAATTTGGCCTAAAACCTTCACAGTCGTGGAGGGAGAGTGGAAGGGACCAGGTGCCGCTGAGAGGAGCTCGGTGCTCGCGTCCGTCTTGGCGCTGACTTGCGCCAACACACAGATTGCTGACCCAGGGTGAGGAGTGCTGACCCAGGGTGAGGAGGGCTGACCCAGGGTGAGGAGCGGGCAGCAGTGCGTCAGCGTGTACTGGCGGGGTCTAGGACGGTGGGAGAAGACCAACCCTTCAGGTGTGGAGGGTGATTGTGGAGCACGCTGGAGCCGAAGTCCGCGTCAGGTGTAGGCATCCGGATGAGAGGGTTCACGCTTCCGCTCTTTTCTCGCCACCCAATTGTGGCTCTGTACCCCACACACCAGGGGGCGGTGTTGCCACCTGGTGTGTGGCCCTTTCTCTCCTGGTGTGTTGCCCCTTCCAACCTGGTGTGTGGCCCCTTCCACACCTGGGTGTGGCCCCTTCCACACCGGTGTGTGGCCCCTTCCTCCCCTGGTGTGTTGCTCCTTCCACCCCTGGTGTGTGGCCCTTCCTCCTGGTGTGTGGCCCCTTCCACCCTGGTGTGTGGCCCCTTTCTCTCCTGGTGTGTGGCCCTTCACCCCTGGTGTGTGGCCACTTCCCCACTGGTGTGTGGCCCCTTCCACCCTGGTGTGTGGCCCCTTCCCCCCTGGTGTGTGGCCCCTTCACCCCTGGTGTGTGGCCCCTTCCCCCTGGTGTGTGGCCCCTTACACCCCTGGTGTGTGGCCCCTTCCTCCCTGGTGTGTGGCCCCTTCCCCTGGTGTGTGGCCCTTCCCCCTGGTGTGTGGCCCCTTCACCCCTGGTGTGTGGCCCCTTCCACCCTGGTGTGTGGCCCCTTCCACACCTGGTGTGTGGCCCCTGCCAACCTGGTGTGTGGCCCTTCCACATGGTGTGTGGCCCTTTCCACCCCTGGTGTGTGGCCCCTTCCACACTGGTGTGTGGCCCCTTCCACACCTGGTTGTGTGGCCCCTTCCACCCTGGTGTGTGGCCCCTTCCACCCTGGTGTGTGGCCCTTCCACCTGGTGTGTGGCCCCTTCCACCTGGGTGTGGCCCTTCCACACCTGGTGTGTGGCCCCTTCCACCCCTGGTGTGTGGCCCCTTCCCCCTGGTGTGTGGCCCCTTCCACCCCTGGTGTGTGGCCCCTTCCACACCTGGTGTGTGGCCCCTTCCACACCTGGTGTGTGGCCCCTTCCACACCTGGTGTGTGGCCCCTTCCACCCCTGGTGTGTGGCCCCTTCCACACCTGGTGTGTGGCCCCTTCCCACCCATTGTGTGTGGCCCTTCCACCCCTGGTGTGTGGCCCCTTCCACCTGGTGTGTGGCCCCTTCCACACCTGGTGTGTGGCCCCTCCACAATGGTGTGTGGCCCCTTCCACCCTGGTGTGTGGCCCCTTCCACCCCTGGTGTGTGGCCCCTTCCACACCTGGTGTGTGGCCCTTTCCACCCCTGGTGTGTGGCCCCTTCCCCCCTGGTGTGTGGCCCCTTCCACCCCTGGTGGGTGGCCCCTTCCACACCTGGTGTGTGGCCCTTCCACCCATGGTGGTGGGCCCCTTCCACCCCTGGTGTGTGGCCCCTTCCACACCTGGGTGTGGCCCCTTCCACCTGGTGTAATATATATTAATATATATTATATTATATATATATATATATATATATAATATATATATATGCGAACAAGCCTGAATGGTCCCAGGCATAATGAAAACTCACCCCCAGAAGTGAATCGAACCCATACTGCCAGAAGCTCTCTGCAACTGTTGTACAGGCCCCTTAACCACTCCCATCACGACCGGGCAAAAGATGATGGTGGCCAAGCCTACTTCCCATCATCCCGCCGGCACTCTGATGGTAATCTTGGGCGGGTATTTTATCAAATCACCTCACGTGGTGCCCCAAAGAATGAGGTGATTTGATAAAATACCAGTTATTGTAGTGGAGGTATTGTAGTGGTAGTTATTGTAGTGGTAGTTATTGTAGTGGTAGTTATTGTAGTGGTAGTTATTGTAGTGGTAGTTATTGTAGTGGTAGTTATTGTAGTGGAAGGTATTGTAGTGGAAGGTATTGTAGTGGTAGTTATTGTAGTAGTTTACCGCCAGCAGGTAACAGGTGTGGCCAGAGAGAGACGCGGTGACACAGGTATGGTAAGCAGCGTCAGGTGTGGGCCAGAGTGGCCCCTACAAAGGTGTGAAACAGGTTTGGGAGGAGTTAGAGGCGCGCGCCACAAGTTAAACACTAATGATGACGTCATTAAGGTTACCGCCGCCCGCCTTGGCTTGGTGGGGGGGGGGGGTGATTACTGGGGGTAATTGTCTTGTTTACTGGTCCACGAGGCTCCTGGTCCATGAGGCTCCTGGTCCATGAGCCTCCTGGTCCATGAGGCTCCTGGTCCACGAGGCTCCTGGTCCATGAGGCTCCTGGTCCACGAGGCTCCTGGTCCATGAGCTCCTGGTCCACGAGGCTGGTCACGAGGCTCCTGGTCCATGAGGCTCTCTGGTCACGAAGTTCTGGTCCATGAGGCTCCTGGTCCATGAGGCTTGGTCCATGAGGCCCCTGGCTCTACGAGGCTCCTGGTCCACGAGGCTCCTGGTCCACGAGGCTCCTGGTCCATGAGGCTCCTGGTCCACGAGGCTCCTGGTCCATGAGGCTCCTGGTCCACGAGGCTCCTGGTCCACGAGGCTCCTGGTCCATGAGACTCCTGGTCCACGAGGCCCCTGGTCCACGAGGCCCCTGGTCCACGAGGCCCCTGGTCCACGAGGCTCCTGGTCCACGAGGCTCCTGGTCCACGAGGGCCCTGGTCCACGAGGCTCCTGGTCCACGAGGCCCCTGGTCCACGAGGCCCTGGTCCACGAGGCCCCTGGTCCACGAGGCTCCTGGTCCACGAGGCCTGGTCCACGAGGCCCCTGGTCCACGAGGCCCTGGTCCACGAGGCCCTGGTCCACGAGGCTCCTGGTCCACGAGGCTCCTGGTCCACGAGGCTCCTGGTCCACGAGACCCTGGTCCACGAGGCTCCTGGTCCACGAGGTCCCTGGTCCACGAGGCTCTGGTCCACGAGGCCCCTGGTCCACGAGGCTCCTGGTCCACGAGGCCCCTGGTCCACGAGGCTCCTGGTCCACGAGGCCCCTGGTCCACGAGGTCCCTGGTCCACGAGGCTCCTGGTCCACGAGGCCCCTGGTCCACGAGGCTCCTGGTCCACGAGGCCCCTGGTCCACGAGGCTCCTGGTCCACGAGGCCCTGGTCCACGAGGCCCCTGGTCCACGAGGCCCCTGGTCCACGAGGCTCCTGGTCCACGAGGCTCCTGGTCCACGAGGCCCCTGGTCCACGAGGCCCCTGGTCCACGAGGCTCCTGGTCCACGAGGCCCTGGTCCACGAGGCCTGCAAGACAGCTTCAACCACTTGCAAGACAGCTCCCAACACTGCAAGACCGCTTCCACACACTTGCAAGACAGCTCCCAACACTTGCAACAAGACTGGTGTTTGAGACGAGGAGCGCACTGGCTGAAGGACGAACCAAGACTGTTTACATCTAGGATAATTACTGCTGCCACCACTCCAGAAGTGACATATTTAAGGCAACAGAACCCTTAATCAAGGACTCCAGGCAAAGTAGGTCCTTATGATAATTACTCTGCAGCGGATAATTTACATTCTCTCCTGATAATTACTAAAAGCTGGTTTAACTTTACTTAATAATTTGAACCGGTTGATAATTACTTTAGTGTGTGGAATTGTATGCTGGAGAGTGGATAATAATTTGTTAATGGCTCAAGGTAATGTGGAGGAATGTCCACTTGTACACAGACACGGAATGTCCACTTGTACACAGGCACGGAATGTCCACTTGTACACAGACACGGAATGTCCACTGCTTGTACACAGGCACGGAATGTCCACTTGTACACAGACACGGAATGTCCACTGCTTGTACACAGGCACGGAATGTCCACTTGTACACAGACACGGAATGTCCACTTGTACACAGACACGGAATGTCCACTGCTTGTACACAGGCACGGAATGTCCACTTGTACACAGACACGGAATGTCCACTTGTACACAGACACGGAATGTCCACTGCTTGTACACAGGCACGGAATGTCCACTTGTACACAGGCACGGAATGTCCACTTGTACACAGGCACGGAATGTCCATTTGTACACAGGCACGGAATGTCCACTGCTTGTACACAGGCACGGAATGTCCACTTGTACACAGACACGGAATGTCCACTTGTACACAGGCACGGAATGTCCACTGCTTGTACACAGGCACGGAATGTCCACTTGTACACAGGCACGGAATGTCCACTTGTACACAGACACGGAATGTCCACATGTACACAGGCACGGAATGTCCACTGCTTGTACACAGGCACGGAATGTCCACTTGTACACAGGCACGGAATGCCCACTGCTGTACACAGGCACGGAATGTCCACTTGTACACAGGCACGGAATGTCCACTTGTACACAGGCACGGAATGTCCACTTGTACACAGGCACGGAATGTCCACTTGTACACAGACACGGAATCGATGACACCGGAGATTTATTATCATAAAAGGTCTCTTAACTTTATGCAAATTACCTGCTCGGCTAGAAGTGAGTAAATAGGCAATGGGTATATTCTCAAGGCAAATGGTACAGGTCATTCTAAGGTGATACAAGACTGAGGTCACCAGGCTTACCTCACATCACTGCTCCAGCAACACAACTGGCAGATTTACAAGCCTGTTCCTCCCTCCTCACGGAGTTACACACCAGTAAAGGCCAGTCTCTAATCCACACTGATTTTAAAGCTGTTCTCTGTGGCTGGGGGCACTAAGACCTGCCCACTGGCACACTTATAGCCAATCTCAGACACCGGACACACACCTACTAGGCCTGTTATCCACCAATGACCTGCCAGCTCCACCTTATTGTACCCCTGGGCACACGTGCCTCGTGTGGCATGACCTCTTCCCTCACTGGTTCTTCCCTAAGAGGGAAGAGCACCAAGGGGTTTAGACCGGAGGATTACCTACCGGCCGCGACACACGCTGGAGGCCCCGGGGGCGGCGTGGTCTCCTGCACTAACGGGTGAACGACGGTGCTCTGGGAGAGGTTGTGTGGCCTGGGTGACAGTTTAATAGCCCTGGACCACACCGGAGGGCGGGGTGAAGGTCTCTGATAACGTACTCAGTGGTTTAACCATTTGTCAACGTGTCAACCTATAGGTCAAGCCGAACTCGTCAGGGGTTGATGGCGTGTAACCTTACAGAACCTCTCTGGGCCAAACTCATCGTGAGGTAACATCTGTATACACATTGGCAGTACCTTACACCCTCTATGTCCTCACCGCCAGACTGAAGAAACTTGTCCAGTCCTCACACTTCCACCTGAAGAATCCAGTCGATGATGATAAGATATCATCATGCAGCAACACTGACGGGCAGACCAGTGAGGGACAAAACCCTAGCTGGTGCCTACTGATCATGCAATATGTTCGGAATGAGTTTTGACTCGTCAATGGCCATGATATGAACGGAGCTGAGCCTAGCAAGTAAGGCGGCCAGGACACCTGAAGCTTTATAGCTGTCGGTTCCCTGTAGAAGAGAGAGAGAAGTAGAGACAGAGAGGGAGAGAGAGAACGACAGAGAGATAAACTCAGACAGGCAGGGAGAGAGCGAGATAGAGAGATACAGATACGGAGAGAAAGAAATACAGACAGGGAGAGAGAGACACAAACACCCAGACAGGGAGAGACACAGGGATGGAGAGAGACCACAGGCCCAAGGGGTAATCTAGGGGACGTGAGAGAGACAGAGAGAGACAGGGCCAAGGGGTAATCTAGGGGACGTGAGAGAGAGACGCCACAAATCAGAGGCCGTGACCAGGGGGGCGAGAGGAGCGGACCCAATTATTGCATATATCGATCTGCAGCGTCCGTCCCACCAGACGTTGTATGGTGGTCCTGTATGGTGTATGGTGGTCCTGTGTGGTGTATGGTGTCCTGTATGGTGTATGGTGGTCGTGTATGGTGGTCCTGTATGGTGTATGGTGGTCCTGTATGGTGTATGGTGGTCCTGTATGGTGTATGGTGGTCCTGTGTGGTGTATGGTGGGCCTGTATGGTGTATGGTGGTCCTGTATGGTGGTCCTGTATGGTGTATGGTGGTCCTGTATGGTGTATGGTGGTCCTGTGTGGTGTATGGTGGTCCTGTATGGTGTATGGTGGTCCTGTATGGTGGTCCTGTAGGTGTATGTGGTCCTGTATGGTGTATGGTCCTGTATGGTGTATAGTGGTCCTGTATGGTGGTCCTGTATGGTGTATGGTGGTCCTGTATGGTGGTCCCGTCTGGTGTATGGTGGTCCTGTATGGTGGTCCTGTATGGTGTATGGTGGTCCTGTATGGTGTATAGTGGTCCTTATGGTGGTCCTGTATGGTGTATGGTGGTCCCGTCTGGTGTATGGTGGTCCTGTATGGGTATGGTGGTCCTGTCTGGTGTATGGTGGTCCTGTATGGGTGTATGGTGGTCCTGTATGGTGTATGGTGGTCTGTATGGTGTATGGTGGTCCTGTATGGGTATGGTGGTCCTGTACGGTGTATGGTGGTCCTGTATGGTGGTCCTGTATGGTGGTCCTGTAGGGTGTATGGTGGTCCTGTATGGTGTATGGTGGTCCTGTATGGTGTAAGGTGGTCCTGTATGGTGTATGGTGGTCCTGTATGGTGTATGGTGGTCCCGTCTGATGTATGGTGGTCCTGTATGGTGTATGGTGGTCCTGTATGGTGTATGGGTGTCCTGTATGGTGTATGGTGGTCCTGTATGGTGTATGGTGGTCCTGTATGGTGTATGGTGGTTCCGTCTGGTGTATGGTGGTCCTGTGTGGTGTATGGTGGTCCTGTGTGGTGTATGGGTGGTCCTGTATGGTGTATGGTGGTCTGTAGGGTGTATGGTGGTCCTGTATGGTGGTCCTGTATGGTGTATGGTGGTCCTGTTGGTGTATGGTGGTCTGTATGGTGTATGGTGGTCCTGTATGGTGTATGGTGGTCCGTATGGTGTATGGTGGTCCTGTATGGTGTATGGCGGTCCTGTATGGTGTATGATGGTTCTGTATGGTGTATGGTGGTCCTGTATGTGTATGGTTGTCCTGTCTGGTGTATGGTGGTCCTGTATGGTGGTCCTGTATGGTGGTCCTGTATGGTGTATGGTGGTCCTGTATGGTTT